>OY804599.1:42451017-42715881 GCA_963680895.1 Fragum sueziense
GAGATGACATTTATGACTTCGACTACCTCACAGGTATGTTTATTTATTCATTTTTATATTTATTTGTATGTTTATTTATTTATGTATTTATTTATTTATCTACTCGTTCATTTATTCATTCATTCCATTTATTTATTTATTTTTGTTTATATATTTATCTATTTTATCTGTTTTGTTATCTTTTTTCTTTTTCTTTTTCTTTTCATTATCTAGTAGAAAGAAGTTTATTATCATATCTTTTGCAGAAATAACGGAGTTTAAAACGAATTTAAATTCTTCGAATATTAAATCTCAAATACTGGAATCTTTATTTGTCTCTTTATTTGTCTCGTCATAGCTAAGTTCTGTTTAACCTATCATTAACTACAAACGCTTCGTGAATCTTCAGGCGTCATCCATAGCAACGAAAATTGACGAGGGTATCCCTCGTCAATTTAACCCTTTCCCAAACAAGACCTGGTTTTGACGTCCCTAAGAGAAAATGCTTGGGAAAAATATTGAGACAAAAGAAGAAACTGCTGATAACCGTTTCTCCTTTTGTCTCAATATTTTCTGTGCCATATCATTAACAAATCATGTCTTAATTGACATCCATTTTGTCGTCTGTGGCAGCTTTCAAATTGGAGCACCCTAAAATTTTGTCGTTTGGGAAAGTAAGTTGCCATGGATAACGCACTGAAATCGTTGAGGACATCTCTCGTTAATCTCCGTCGTAACGCCCGAAGTTTCACGAATAGTTTGGTACCTAATAATGGTTGGTAATACTTAAAGTGACATACCAGAATTATTGTTACATACATTTTACTTTTATTCTTTCTGAAAGAGCATCTGTTCTTATGTAAATTCTGAAAATTTCAAGCCAAGATATTGAACCGTTTACGAGAAATATAATTATATTTTTGTGCTAAAATTAAACAAATTGTTGTGGACAAGAGTTCAGATTTGTATAGAATTTATCATTTTTGTCTCAACTTTAAAGGCGTATTTTTCGCTTATAAATAACAACTTCTAAAAACTGATAGCATTTCTACGCATTAGAATAAACAATCTTTGCATCAAGACATACTTTAAAAAATGAAATAAACGTGAAATGTCACTTCAATTTATATGGTAAATACGACCATTTTCCTTATTACAGAGGATAGATCAGAACCAAGCCGACCCAAGATAAGACACAGAGATACTTTAGAAGTCCCAAACAATAAAGTGAGATTACCGCCAGTTTTGGTGGGCAGAAATGTAGCGGCCATGAATGAAGCAAAGATGGCGAAAATGGCCGAGAGAGCGATGACTAGAACAGTCATTAAAGCAGAGGAACGGGATATAGATTGGCACAAAGAACGACTTAAACTAAAAGGTTGGTTGGGTTATACAATTGTTATACTTTGTCGCTATTGATTTCCAAGCGACGCCGTTTGACTACCTCGCAAACAGACAAGGGAAACATTGTGGAAAATGAAGAAATTGCTTCCATGATACTACACCGAAAGACAAAACAAAAGTTCATCCACTTGAATCGTCTGCAACGTCTTTGAATTAGGACCAGTCTAAAAATTCCGATTTGTAATGGGTTAAACAAATATATCTTAATCTAAATTCCGTTACAAATTTTTAATTGTTAAGTTTTTGGTTTCTGACATTTTGTTTAATTCAAACTTCGAACAGCTAAATGCCTTTCAATCTTCATTCTGTCTCTGTATACGCTTCAAATAGGCTTTCAAACATCAATCGATTACAGTATATATCTTGAGTTACTCATGTCGGTTTGTAACCGTTAGGTCCCAGACAACCCATGAAAGAGGTTCGAACCTGTGACACCAAAGGACCCCGGAACAAGACCAGACTGCCGCAGATACCCGAAGTAGCGGAACCGAGACCCACGCCGAGAAGATGTGAGGATTCAGCAGTCTCGAGAATAAGACCGCTCCAGGATCAGACCCAACTTAACATGGCGAGTGTGAAAACTGGAAATGACAGCCTGTTGCCCACAATCTTCAATGATAAGCCTCAGAAGGTGAACATATTTTTGCTTTTTGCAATTATTTTTCATTCATAACTTTAAACAAAAGTAGCCTTTTCTAATCTAAATAGAAAGAGTAATATAGACCTACTTCTTTCGACATTTCCCAAACAATGTTATGTTTTGATAACATAGAGAAGCAAATACTTTAGGGGGGGGGGGGGGGGGGGGTTGAGAGACACGAAGAAAAAAGCTTCTTGATAGAATGATCTCTTATCTTTCCTCAATATTTCTCGGAGACTCCCTTCTTCAATTCTTTTAAGTTTATTTATTCCCCTGACAGGAGGAAATAGAGCGAAAATTTCCGAACAGAGCAGAGATGGACAAGATTGACTTTCCCTCAGAGGAAACACCATACAGAAGATTGGAACCAGTAGACCACTACGCTGACTGGCAACATAGCAACGGTCTGGACAAAATGGTATATTTACCCCCATTCCAAACCGTTTAGAATTGTCAGACGACAAAGATGCCGTTAACGAACTGATTTGGGTTAAAAGAATTGATGTGAAAGGGAAATATTTTTAAAGTTTATTATTTTGTCCAAATGTTTCCAAAGCATTGTCTTTCAATGATGTCTCAATTTATGAGCAGAGATCTAGGGGAAACAGTTATTAAAGCATTTCAGACCAACATAGTTCTAGATCGGTCTGTGGCTGAATGGAGTCTGATCAGGGCTTACACTAATATCTTAAAGTTCCTATAGGTCAAAGAGTGACGAAAGAGTGAAAGAGCAAATATGACCCTCAGCTGACTGCGTCTATACGCAAGCTGATCTTGAACCATGGTGGTACCAAATGCCATAAACATTCTGCGAATCAGGCTCGGTTTGTTAAGTTTTGATGTCACCTATAATCAGTGATTATTTTACAATTTTAAGACTGTGAGTCCTGGGGACTCACTGGATTCCACATCAATGAGTCCAGCTACTAGCTTAGTGAGTCCAATACACTATTTTCAATAGAATATCTGTAAAAATTGTTGCATCCTGGGACTCGCTAGAATTAGAACTTTGCATCCTAGAGATCAAATTATGAGTAAAAGTTGCAGGATGCGCAGGGAAAAAAATCACTGTAGCCTATATAAATCACCCTTTCCTAAACAAAAAAGATTTCAGGCTGGTCCAAATTAAAAAATGTCGCATTTTTGTCTTATTGGGTAGAAAATATTATGGGAAAGGAAAAACAAGCAATTTCTTTATTTTTTCCGAACAGTGTTTTTTCCAAAGCATTTCATGTTGTGTGCCAAAAGCGAGAATGGGTTTAAGAAATATACATGTAGCTGTTTATTTGAGTTACAATTTTAGACTGCAAGAAAGCCACCAATGCCTCCGTCTGCTATTAGACCAACAAACGGCAATGAGACATATTCTAAGAGAAGAAGAAAGCTCAGATACATCGCCGATGCAGACATTTATAACGAACCCGCAAAGTCCAGAAACGAAAAGGTATGCCCATTGCCACAGCTGAAGGTGAATCAAATGAGGCTTATAGTCATCCTAATATATCCTACAAATCTATGGTGTTGGGAGGACTGACTCTCTCTGTTATTATCTTTTTCCAAAACCATTTCCATATCATATCTAACCAATGTTAATTTTTTCTTTCCACCATTCTTTCCCTAAACATATTCTCTTACAAAATTTCCACCATTTACTATTTCTATCTATCTTTACATATTCTCCCTCTATGTCGTACACGATTTCCACCAAACATAATTATTCTCTTCTACATCTACCTATCTCGGCATAATGCACTCTCCCCCTTAAAGCATTTCCACCAATTATCTCATCCTTTTTCCTATCCATCTTTATATATATTCTCTCACTGTCCTTTACACCATTTCCACCAATTTCCCTTTCTTTTTTTCCTATCCTGTATAATCCATCTTTATTTTTTTATATTCTCTCCCTGTCCTTTCCACCATTTCCACCAATTTCCTTATCTTTTCCTATCCCTCTTTATACATATTCGCTCTCTGTCCTTTACACCATTTCCACCAATTATCTCCTCTATTTTCCTACCCATCTTTATATATATTCTCTCCCTGTCCCTTACACCATTTCCACCAATTATCTCCTCTATTTTCCTACCCATCTTTATATATATTCTCTCCCTGTCCTTTACACCATTTCCACCAATTATCTCCTCTATTTTCCTACCCATCTTTATATATATTCTCTCCCTGTCCTTTCCACCATTTCCACCAATTTCCTTATCTTTTCCTATCCCTCTTTATACATATTCGCTCTCTGTCCTTTACACCATTTCCACCAATTATCTCCTCTATTTTCCTACCCATCTTTATATATATTCTCTCCCTGTCCCTTACACCATTTCCACCAATTTCCCTCTCTTTTTTTCCTATCCATCTTTATACATATTCTCCCCCTGTCTCTTACACCATTTCCACCAATTTCCCTCTCCTTTTTTCCTATCCATCTTTAGATATATATATTCTCTCCCTGTCCCTTACACCATTTCCACCAATATCCCTTTCTTGTTTTCCTATCCCGTCTAATCTATCTTTATATATATTCTCTCCCTGTCCTTTACACCATTTCCACCAATTTCCTTATCTTTTCCCATCCCTCTTTATATACTCCTCACAAAAAGTTAAGCAACAAAAGTAATTCTCTCAATATTCTTTTTATACATGCGGAAATTTTTGCACAGATTTGTTTTTCGGACAGCCATATCTATGCTTAAACACACTTAAAAGAATACAGAATGTTATCGTCTCCAAAAACAGCTATCACGTGATTAGAACACACTCACCCCCAAAACATGCATGCAAAATGTGTCGCATATACGGATTTCAAACTTGGCATTAGCTCCGTATGTGCTTAAAACGCATCAATTTGACAACTTTGATGTCATCAACATTTGAATCATGCCAATACGTCACTTGCCTCCAATTGAAGTTGCTCAAATTGTTGGAATGCTACAGGGTGGGGCAACCAAGACTGCTGCTGTCATTCACTTTAAATTTCATCGCAGTATTGACTGAAGAGCAATAACCCGATACAATCAAACTGGACAGATGTCAGAGAGACCACATCCAGGTCGTCTAAGAGTAACAACACCTTGTGAAGACCGATATGTTGCAACCTTAGTCCGTAGGAACTGGCTTACAACGGCCAGATCGCTGGAAAATGATCTCCAAAGGGTGTCAGGAAACAGAATTTCCATCCAAACCGTGAGGAACATGTTTAACACAGAATGTCTAAGGTCCTGGATACCACTTCAACGGATCAAACTTCCCCAAAATCATCGACGGCAAAGATTAATATTGGAACATCAACATCAAAACTGAGGGTCACTCGTTGGCGTCACAAACTCTTAACTGACTCGTCAAGATTCTGCCTCGATTCTAATGATGGTATGCCACGTGTGTGGAGAAACGGTAATGAACGGTTTGCCGACTGTAACATCGCTGAACACGACGAATATGAACGTGGGAGTTTGATGGTCTGGAGAGGTATCAGTGTTTGCCACAGAACAGAGCTAGTTGTCATCAGACGAGGTTCAATGACTGGTGTAAGGTGCATTTACGAGATCATCACGCCTGTTATCATCCTTCTGGCACAGTAAACAGACCCAACTGTTATGTTAATGGATGGTAATGCCCGTCCCAATCGGTCTGGAATTGTGACTGAAGTTCTGTGGACCAACAACATCAGACATATAGACCGGTATGCTACGTCTCTAGACCTTAATTCGATAGAACATGCATAGGACATTCTTTGAGGGCGCGTCTATGGTCAGCATGTTCGCCGACAGACTCTGGATGAACTGCAACAGGTCTTGCAGACAGAATGGAGGATCAATCCACAGCGGACATTAGACAGACAAATCTGCTTGATGCCAAGGTGTGTTCGGGCGTGTGTTGAACATCGTAGGGGTCATACCAGGTACTTGATGCTCAATCATGGCCTGAAGTGGCCGGAAAACAACTTTTTACACATTCTGAACTGCCGGCGAGTGACGTTTTGCACCATTGTTTCGTCGGGACGGTTTTCGGGGATCTGTAACTGTGTTATTGTTTGAAGATTTTCTCAATCATTTAACGTAATTTGTGTAATAAGACCCCAACTTTGTATTGTATAAAACATAGATCATTAGATGTGATAAAGCACATTTGAGAAAGAAAAGCATCTTTGTTGCTTAACTTTTTGTGAGGAGTATATATTATTCTCTCTGTGTCCCTTACACAATGTACACCTATTTCTTCTCATCTTTTTCTATCCATCTTCATATATATTCTCCCCCTGTCCCTTACACTATTTCCACCAAACTTTCTTCTTCTATTTCTATCTATCTCTACATAATTCTCTCTCTCTCTCTATCTAGTGTATCCTTGCACCAATCCCACCACCCGACCCCTTGAAGACACCAATGGACGAATCCACCTTTGCCGAGAGACGTCCACTTCGAGTTAGGTTTACAGCCAACACCGAGCTTAACCAAGACGTATCTGTCCACAAAGAGCCCAAACCCTTCTACAGACCGAGACCAAACACCCCTTATGAGATTGATTATGATGAGAAAGTCAGAATGTCCGGAAACGCAAAGGTATGTTCAAGTCCGGAGTTGAAGAAGAATCTGAGGGGGCTTAATCATCCGAAAATAATTCCTTCTTCGCTTGTGGTGCAATTTGTATCTCTGTAAATCTTGTATAGTCGCTTTTCAACAAAAAGCCTAGTAACTGCAGCTTAGAACAAGTTGCAGTTACGAGGTTTTTGTTGAAAAACATAAATTCGTTTTTTTTTTTTTTTTTTTTTTTTTTTTTTAAACTCTCTCGATGCCATAAACAATCTGTGTTAAATCTTATTTCCAGCATTCTTCCCCTACACGTACTCTTTTACACCATTTTCACCAAATCTTCTTCTCTTCTAGTCCTACCTATCTTTATATAACACATTCTCTCTGCGTCTCCTACACTATTTCCACCAAACTTCTTCTCTTCTATTTCTATCTATCTCTAAATATTTCTCTCTCTGTCTAGTCTATTCTCGCACCAATCCCACCTTCTGACCCTTTGAAGACCCCAATGGATGAACCCACCTTTGCCGAAAGACGCCCACTTCGAGTTAGGTTTACAGCCAACACCGAACTTAACCAAGACGTATCTGTCCACAAAGAGTCAAAACCTTTCTACAGACCGAGACCGAACACTCCTTACGATATAAATAATGACGAAGAGGTCAGAATGTCAGGAAATGCAAAGGTATGTCCAATACCAAGGCTGAAGAAGAGTCATACTAGGCTTAGCCTCCTACACCATCTGTATCGTAATGAGTATTTCAGTTAAACTTAAATATCATCGCTTTTCAATAGAAATCTCGTAACTGCAGCTTAGAACAAGCTGCAGTTACGAGGGTTTTTTTTAAAAAAGCGACGATATATTTCCTAATCCAACCATGGGTAATTAGTATCTGTCTATGTTAATATTTTCTCTTTTTTTCGAGAATCTCGACATGCTTTATCCAATTTATGTTAAAGCTTTCTGTCCAGCAATTGTTCTCAACACATATCCTCTTACACCATTTCCACTATATTTCTTCTCTCCTATATCTATACATCTTTATATGCCCTCTCTCGCTGTATCTTTTCAACATTTCCAAGAAATGTCTTCTATTTCGATCTATCTCTATCCATTTCTGTCTCTCTGTCTAGTCTATACTCGCACCAATCACACCATCTGACCCTATGACGACCCCAATAGATGAATCCACCTTTGTCGAAAGACGCCTACTTAGAGTTAGGTTTGCCGCCAACACCGAACTTAACCAAGACGTGTCAGTCCACAAAGAGTCTAAGCCTTTCTACAGACCCAGACCCAACACCCCTTACGATATAGATTACGACGAAGAGGTCAGAAAAGCTACAGATTTGGCTAGAGAGATGGAAAAAGAAAGAGAAGTACACTGTGCAAGGGAGCTTGAAAAAGAAAGAGATGCACAGAGACAGATGAGACGAGAAGAGGCAGCTGCCCGTGAAGAAGTCAAACGGGCTAAAGCCGTTGATGGGAAGCTCGAAAAGAAGAAAGAAGACCCTCGAAGAATTAGTAGAGAAGAGGCTATTGCCCGTTATGGTGTTGAATACATAGAAGACCTTATGTATGGAGTCAAGTACCCTGAAGCTCCTCCACTACCACATCCTGCCAATATCGGTAAAGCCAGCTTGCGATGGTACCCTAGCGATAGTGCCATTACAGCACAGAACCACTTGAGGCCACATGAGGTGAGCTGGAGTGGCGAACATGCAAGACGAGGTGCAGGTTTTGTATCAAGGGTGAAACAGCAGAATCAGCCAAAGAGCAACAATGTCACTAATACTCAAATACCAGAAAAAATTAGGAAGCAAATGAGGAGATATTTTCATTGAAACATTGGTTTATTTTTTAGATGTGAATTTATAACGGACTTATGTGTTACGTGAAATCTTTGCAATTAGACTGAATAATGACATTTTTTTTTAAAGAAAGTCTGGTAATCGGTTAATAAATTTGCTAACTTTAAAAATTGAATTTCGTGAAAGTAGTCGCATATATTGATCCAGCAGAAATATGGCTTTGAACTATACAATTGAAAATTCTGATGGTAAATATGGATAGTCCGATATTAAACGCATAACGGATAATCTATCGAGAATCTTTTGAACTTGAACAAATAGTGAAGCATATTCAACCCGACGAGAAAGGAGTTCCACATATTCATACGGATCTACAAAATGAATAAATGGATTTAGCCAAGATCGCAATACGCAATAGGACCTATGTACATGGATAACGTAAATACCGGAAAGTTATGGACAAGCTTGAGCTTTCAAACAACGAATAAGACCGAAAAGTCGTCAGAAGTACACCAGGTGTCCACGAGAGATCAAGAAGAACGTTTGTGTGTGGAAAGAACAAGCGATCGTGAAAGACCCGTGGATGCATTCTTGGACAACATTCAACCTTACAATCGGAATAATTGACAATGGCTGCAACTAAACTACACGTATTCACCCTAAAGTATATCTGCAGTTGTCATTTTAAAGATACATGAACATGTTGCTTTACACTAATGCAACAAAGATGATAAACTGAGAATGTTCCAAACTGTGATATGAAAATAGAATTTTACTATCGTTATTAAAACTTTATTTCATACAAGTTAATATTTCAGTTTTGTTTTTATCCTTATATCACAAAAAACAACGGACGCAAGAAAAATGCCAATATTATTACTGAAAAATGAACCTACTTAAAGTTTCATCTGGCCCTGGTTTCTCGAAAAAACTTAAATACATACTCATGAGTACATGCTCAACTTCAATGGAATACTCTCCAACCATAAAGGCTATTCGATTGAAGTGCAATTGGATTTCGTGTGATTTGAGTACGGTGCTCAGATTTGAGTCTGAGATCGTACTTAAGTTTTTTTTTCGAGAAACCGGGGGCCTGGCCCCGGTTTCTCGAAAAAAAAAAACTTAAGTATATTCTCATAAGAACATGCTCAACTTCAAAGGGATACGCTCCAACGTTAAAGGGTATTCGATTGAAGTTCACGTGGATTTCGTACGATTTGAGCACGGTGCTCAAATTTGAGCATGATAACGTACTTAAGTTTATTCTAGAAACCGGGGCCTTGTTCCTTGACCCTTTCAAAACGAGCGTTGAAATGGACAAATCTGTTCAAAACGTTTTCAAAAAACATTAAAAGGAAATGTTGTCATCTGCAACAGCCGTTAAATTTGAAATTTCAAAATATTGGCCATTTGGGAAAAGGTTAATTTAAAGAGTCTTGAACTTTGACGCTCAGCACCATTTTCCAATCGTCAGATTTTGTGTCTGACTTGAACCTCTGGGTTCATTAGACCGACATTGATTCTACGTAATGTAATTTGTATGCAGACGACATTATTACAGTTTCGTTTGTGGAATTACGTATTGCCAACCATGGTCGAACAACAATTTCTCCTACAAGCGCTGGATTCACAGCAATATATAATGTGTTTTTATATAATTCCTTTAAGGGAAAAGGGAGAAATGCCTATCCATAATATTAACATGAAATCATTTGGAAAATGGTTATTCTGAAGAGATTATCAATTATCTATACATTGAATATAGCGCGTTTACAAGGAACTTTAACTAGAGAAATTGAACATGATGGCTACGAACAAGCTGCACCTCTCTCACAAAACAAGACCTGGTTGTAATTGAGGCGACTTATGAATACATTGAAACAAAAGTAGAAAATGCTAATGACCTAAAACAAAGCACAAAGAACGTCATTACAGTACGCACAAAACTAAAAGTTCTTATTCTTAGAGCAATACTTATCTGTGGATCTACTGACTTTGCAATGAATAACAGATAAAGGAGGGATTTGTCCTTATGGTGTTGAATAATGGAGTTTTAACGTGTCTATATCTAGGAATTTCGCTCGATGTGTAGTATTTAGCAGACTTCGTATTTCTTATGTTATAGATATCGAATACTCATTGTTGATTTTCGGTCAGTGTTTGAAATTGGACATGAGGCTATAAGACTAAATTTCGTCGGTGTTATTGCTAAACCTCGTAACTCCAGCTTAAATTAAGCTGGAGTTACGAGGTTCTGTAATAACACTGACGATTTCGTATTCTTAGCACAATATTCCGTCGACCTAGTGATATTGCGATGAATAATAGATAAATGAGGGCTTTGTCCTCATGGTGTTGAATAACGAAGTTTTAATGCGTCTTTGTCTTCAGATAACGTCCGATGTCTAGAAATATATTTAGCAGAATTTGCCTCCCGTATGTGAGGTCCGTGAGATCTAAAAAAATACAAATTGTAAACTTTCTATCATTGTTTCAAACTGTAGAGGAAGCTTTAACATTTCGTGTTCTTAGAGCAATATTCTGTCGACCTACTGATATTGCTATGAATAATAGATAAAGAAGGTATGTGTCCTTATGATGTTGAATAATGGCGTTTTTTATGCGTCCGTCTATATCTAGGAATTTCGCTCGATGTCTATATAGTATTTAATATGCTTCGCCTTTCTAATATGTTATAGATATCGAAAACAGAGTATAGTCGGCTGTCGGTCAGTGGTTGAAATTGGAGAAGCTGTGAAACATTTCGATTTTTTAGCAATATTCTGTCCACCTACTGACATCTTAATGCATTTTAGATAAATAAGAAAATTGACCCCATGGTACGTATTAACGAAGTTGTAATGTGCCTATTTCTGAATTTGCACTCACGATTTGCTATGACTTTAACTCGTTTAACATTTGATACTTCGACAAGAATATTATGCGAAGGAAATGAAGTAAAGATGATTTAGTAAAATTCTTAAATATGATTTTGTGGTCTGACATTTGGATTAGGATTGAATGCAGTTTTACGTCCCACTCAACAGCTATATGGAAATGGGACCTCGGTTGAAAGTCTCATCCGAATGACTTGAGAGGCAGGGGATCGAACCAGTGACCCATGTGTTTCAAGTCCAGCGCGTTACCATTGCACCACCTCCGCCCCCATTTGGATTAGGTCTATGTCGTCAAGCCCTATTCTAAGAAATAGTTTAATAGTATTATCCAAGCAGTACTGAGTAATTAAGGCTGAATATCACTTGTGGAGAGAGGCCGACTGTATATCACCAGATGTTACTTAATAAATTGTCTACTCCGTCTCATTTAACACTTTCTCAAACAAGACTAAGTTTTGTTGTTCTAATAGAAACTGTTTGAGAAAAGATTGAGGCAGCAAAAGAAGAAAATGACCAGCATTTTTCACTTTTGCCTCAATTTTCTCTGTGCTATGTTGTACAATAGCCATGTCTTCACCAATATTTATTTTGTCCTCTGAAACACATTTCACCTTGGAGTAATGTCTATTGTCGTTTCGGGAAAGGGTTATACGGAGTTGTATTGATTGCTATTTGTTGAAGTTTCCCACAAAATATTATGTTGATGTCAGCGTCTAAATATTCTTATGTGCGAAGATATAATTTGTAAATGTCTTAAAAACGTACATATTTTCTATGATAATCTTTGGACCTTATTTGCATGTACTTGGTACGTGAACGCTTGTGCACTGAAATTTGAAGTGAAGAAAAATTAAATCAAGAAATACATCAATCTGAGTGTATTCGCATCGACTGTTGTTTTTGGTGATTTAATTCAACAGTATGTATATTTAAGTAATACCATATTACGACTGAAGCACCTTTTATTTCTTTCACCATAATCCGAATCATATCTGATCAAAAATCGCTTTTTGACATTCGGATAACGCTCATTTTGATCAGAACTAGGTCCTATTTGAAAAGGCAAGAAAACAGCGCCTAAAGTTAGGCGGCATTTCATCGTCTGTTTATGTGTATTATATCCAACACTCGGTAAAATTCTATAGGGTATAGATCAATCAATCATTTTTTGTCATACTTGACCAAAAATTTCATTTCAAATCGGCCTGCTGGAAGAGTATAACCTTTCGAAACTCAACAACCCCCTATTTCCACTCCATTTCGTCGCCATTGTTATTGCAGATCACGTGACCAGGTCTCGTTCAAAAATAGAGCGGAATTTACCGCCACGTGACTATCACGTGATCGCCTTTGATTACGAATTTTTCTCAAGTCACGTGACAGCCTTTGTTCAGAAATTATGGAGTGTTCTTGTTGTGGAAATCAATTTATGTCGATCTGTTCAGCTTGCAACTTGAATGGTATTGCTTTTCCTGAGAAATTCCGTTTATTTCGTTCTCCATGCTCATAAGTTATGGAATTGACCCAACATAGTAGCAAACATTATTGGTGCGAATACTAGCTTTAAAACGTTTGCCGGACGTTTCTGATATATTTCATTTATTTATTTATTCATGTTATCAGTTTTTTTTTAAACTCGTTATTGTTATATTATTTCAGAAGGGCCGTCAATTTGAAAAATAAAATAATCTTATTTCTTTTTTCTTTCAAATTCTACCGTTACGTCATAATCTGGGAAAACCCGCATTCCATGTGCGAGATTTCGCGTTGATCACGTGGTTTTAAATGGAAGGTCATGGTAAACAAAGGCTGCTCAGGTGAGGGTTGTTGCAAAACATTGCCTATAAACCTTTTTGAAATACTTTTTGGTCTTGAATTTTTTATCATACACGCCAATAAATAGTACATTGATCGGTATCATAAGGCTTTTTGGGGATAGCGTTTAAGATAATTAAACAATCGGACGATGAAATGCTGACATAACTTTTCTCCGGTTTTTGAATAGGACTCGGCTCTGATGTAAATGAGTGTCAACAGAATATCAAAAAGCGAATTTTCATCAGAGAAGACTCGGATTACTTTCACCAGTACTATCACGACATGCTTTATAAGCTTCAAACTGCTCATCCCACTTTGGCTTGCGATTTTCATTCCATTAGTGGGAGACAACTATTTTTTTCATCAAAGATGAATTTACAAAGGCAAACATTCTTTCTGACAAAATTGTCACCCAACAATGGTTTGATAATCGTTAATATATGAGAAATCACGGAATCTGTGGTTAGGTGCTCCGCCGCGATATGACCATAGCAGTTGAAAGCTGCGTTGAACACTGGGGTCAATCAATCAATTAATCATCAAAAATTATTCCTATAGGAATTCGATGAGCATGTTCAATAGTAAATTGTAAAGGATTTTCTTCTCTGTTGTGCCATTAAAAGCTAGCGAATTAAGTAGAACTGAATTATGTCTAGGATCTAACATAGTCGGTTGTAGCCTACTAAATTCCCTTAATTTTTTTTTTTATAGATGTCAGAGGTTATTTTACCAGAGCAACAAATAAAAGAACTCCGGAATTGTCATAGAAATTATCTAAATTGGTCATTTTAAATCCAAACCATTCGTTGTTGGTACTTCTCTGAATCTCATCTCAATAGGACATTTCACATGAGTACTCATAACATTGGATTTAGTAAACAATTATCTTTATTCTATATCTTGAAATAGTAATATCTTCTCTTACCTGTAGCCCTATTTTATTAGATTTAGATCGCCTGTTTCTATAAAGGAAAATTCTCCGTCCACGTGAGAAGAATGCGATACATTGATTATAACATTAACGTCGACGACGGTTAACATTATAGTCATGTTGTTTCTGTTGCTGTTGTTTTGTTGTTTATATCTTATCGTAATCAATGCTGTTGACGATGATAGTGTTATACTCTGTTTACTGATCACAAGATTCAATTCTCCTCCAATGAGCCTCTAAAGTGTTTAGCACATTCCAAAACATTGGACGTTTTAGACAACAAAAAACTATTTAGAAAGATTAAAAACTACAATAATTAAGCCCATATTTGCAACCATTTCCTTTTCGATTGTTTTCCATGGATGGACATACAAGTGTACATATGAAATCAGCATGCATTAACAAAGCCCCTGAATTTTAACAAGTCTACATGTTTGTGGTTTAGGGATGGGATTATTTGGTTTTCCTTTGAAAACAGTCTTATCATTTGAATAGAATGCATCTGCAGGGCATTTGATTTGCACTTAATGCAATTTCCACTATATCTCAACTTCAAAGGAATGTAACAGACGGAATTTATACATCTTTTTTCATTTGTTTCCCTTCAAACACAAGAACTGGCTTTCAGACTTCAAATATACTTTTCCCAAAAGCCCAAAAGCCAAAATTCTAAACTGGTCCAAAGTGTAAGATGTAGCAGACGACAATTCCCATGAGCATGCAATGTTTTTCAGATGCATTCAATGTCTTTTTTTTTCAGATCTAGGCTCCTAAACCTTCATTTAATGTTGGGCGACAGTACTATAGATTTTCATTGAACCATTTAATTAACCCTTTCCCAAATGACAAAATATTAGGGTTGTTAAATATAAAAGCTGCTACAGAGGACAAAATGGGTGTTAATACAGAGAAGACTTGTGTACAAAATAGCACTGGAAATATTGAGACAAAATGAAAAAATGCTGGTTACCAGCATTTTCTTCTTTTGTCTCAATGTTTTCCCAAGCCATTTCTATTAGGGACGTCAAAATCAGGTCTTGTTTGGGAAATAGTTTATTAATTGTTATAGCTAGATTATAAAGTACATTCTAGTCAATAGCCTTCATGTATTCAGTACTTGTTTTTACAATCAAACAAAAATCAACCACAGAGATTTTGTTCAATAAAACAAATGGCGCTATGAGCTGATAAATGCAATTCAGTTTTGACATGGTAGCGTAAATTCCGATACTGACAATTCATCAAGGGATTCTGTTATTAACACTCAGCCTACGTCAAATTATCTCAAGAGCTCTGAAATATTTTTCAGAAATATATTTGATTGATTTACCGGTAAATTGATCGAGTAGATTTTAGTCGAGTCTGTGCATAGAGTGAATTGATCTCCAAACGAAATTGAATTGATTTTCTATCCCGCGAATGATGTACCAAAATTACTTAATCCGGAAAATTATCGGTGTACACCCCCCCCCCCCCCCCATAACGGGATATGTGGTAAATTGCTTGCTCTTAATCTGAGATGGGTTGGTGTCGTCAAAATCCAGGATTGATATGAAAATGGTAGAGATACGGAAGTCCAATACATTTGAGCCGGGATCTGGAAAATTTCCCGTATGGCATATGAGATCAACATGGGTCAAGATCAGCCTGCGTATACGCGAAGTCTGTTCAGGATCCATGCTGATCTCTAATAGCTCCCCCATGACCGATAGCAACTATAAGAGATCAATATGGGTACTGATCAGACTGTAGGCCTACTTATGCTCATGTGGATCTTGAAACATGGTTGTTTCAAATGGTGTAACGGTCATTATTCAAGATTGCGGGTCATTTTCAATCTACGTGTTTCTTACGAAATTAAGCTGTAAAATAACAATAAATGTGTTAATGTTTTCACCGTTTGAAATACGTATGTGATCAGTCATGGGGAAATTTGAGCGAAGATGACATGTTGAAATTCATTACATGTTAACTTGACTGCACCTTAACCCTTTCCCAAACCGCAAACATTTGGACTGTTCCCGAAAATTGATTTGAAAGGTGTTGAATATTGTAAACTAGATGCGAATAAAGAGAGAATGAATTGTGTGTTCAATATAGCACATAAATATTCACAGAAAAGGAGAAAATGCTGGTAACCACTTTTGCATCAATGATTACCAAAGCCTTTTTTTCATTCGGGGACATCAAAACATGGTCTTTTTTAGAAGGGGTTGAATACGCTTCATTGCCTATGTTTTACATTTATTATTCATACTTCACTTTTTTTTTACAATTAACAGTTTAAAAATTCAGTCTTAATTTTACTATTTCATCTAACACTTTCCTAAACAAGACCTGGTTTGACTTCCCTGATAAACTTGGCATGGGAAAAGATTGGGACAATGGAAGAAAATGCTGCATTTGCATCTTTTGTTTTGTGTCAAAGTTTTAACAATATTTCTCTTATAGACACATGAAATGTTACTTAAAGGGCGACGGTAACAGATGGTCTAATTGCAAAAAATGAAATTTTTTGAAAAAAATATGCAAAACTTTTGTGTTGACCACCTCGGGATGGTTAATAATATGCGATTCAGACAGAGAATGAGCCGAAATTACAAGACAGATAGCTGAATTTAGGGAGAATCCAAGCCTAAATTCAACCCCATCACTGATGGGGTTAGAATTATTTTCAAATTGTTGCGCATGCGCATACAGCGCGGACCATGATTCAAACGAGATTCATACTTAAATTTCAATATGACGTCATCATGTATGTTGTGACGTCATTTAAGAAAGTCGCATGTCCTACTGTTTTGACCTACTTTCGACATCGCTTCATGAATTTGGTATCAAATTGCGAAAAAATGAGTCGTTGCTTCAATAGTTTCTCGTAATCATTTAATCAGGTCATATAAAGCTTAAAAAGTGTACATTTCGTTTGTATTTGACAATTTTTGGGTCCAAATCTGGGAAATAGTAGCTTTAAGTGGCATAGCTCTGGAAATAACAATTTCGTTTCTTTCTTTCTTTTTTTTTTTTTTTTTTTTTTTTTTTTTTTTTTTTTTTGAACAACATTGCTGAACTAAACAGAAGCACAGGTATCAAAAAGAAGAAAAATGTTCGCTAATCAGTGAAAAGCGGTAATATTGCTTTCCCTCGCACATACTCCTGGGGATTTTGTTCTCTCAGCACGCGTTATTTTCTCATTTATTGCTATAGCTCGGTATCCAAGAAACAGACGACACTGTCCTCATTTTCTCCCAATATATTCTATGCATAGATATTAACTATTGCCTTTGGTAACATTTAATATGTTAATGTCATCTGCCACAGCTGTTAGTATAAATGGACATTTCATTCTGATTTCATTCTTTAAAAGTATGTCTTGATGCAAAATTTGATATTGGTTAATCTAATGCGAAGAAATACCACCAGTTATTGGAAGTTATTATTGATAAGCGAAAAAAAGACCATTAAATTTGAGAAAGAAATGAAAAAAAGACCATTAAATTTGAGAAAGAAATGAAAAATTCCATATAAATCTAAACTGTTGTCCACAACAATTTGTCTACTTTTAGCACAAAAATATATAGACGTTGCGTCAGTTATTGCTTAACTTTTTGTAACATGACGTCGGCGTTATTTTAACGTCTCAACGTCGCGCGTTACTCTCAAATTGCGTTAAATAATACGTGTTACGAAAATGTAGTAGTAAAGACTTGTAATTAAGTGTGTAGGCCCTTATGTACATGTTTGAGGCTTATTGATCTAAAAGAGATCGAATCATTCAGTGAGATAGTTTGTTATGCATTACAAGTTTATAGTAAACGTGTGCCATTTTAGCATAATTAAGTTAATCACATAATATTTTACAAAAATCTTTAAGCTAAGAAATGGCACTGAAAGCATCTTACAACTGTTTCGCGCGTGTTCCTCTTCGGTAAGAACTTACACACCATTTTCAAGATAGTTTATGTTGATAATGTAGCACATGATTGAAGATACACTTTCTCGCTTTTAGACTTGACAACGCGATATATCCATTTTTTTCTGGAACGTCCTCTATTTCTAGCAGTAATAGATACTCATGCTTACTTTACCTAACTTTAAAGATAAATGAAATAACTATCAACAATAAATTAATAAGATGCATTGTGTACATGTACATAGATGGTTTGGTTTCTGATGTGTTACTTATACGCGATAAGAAGTCAATTTATAGCACACTTTTTCTCCGCCATAAACGTCATCATGACGCAAAAATACCTGTTACCGGCGGATTGCTTTATGACTTCAATATTGTAATTTAAACCGCGAATAAGCAAAACATTATGAAATGTGTTTTAGAATAATTATATCGTTGTATTGTGGAAATTTCATTGAAATCCGCCAGCCTATATGAAAAAGATACACTGTTTTCTAAAGTTATTTGCCTTTTTCAACACCGAAAACGTCGTTTTTATTGGTGCTTCTTTAGCCCTTTTTCTTCCAAATAAAACGAAAATTTGCTACAGAAAACACTATAAAGTTAACAGAAATAATGCACTTTTAATGTAGGTCACAAAGATATAAATCGTTTGATACTATTTAGAATGTATGCTAAATTATTTCCATACTATCGGTATAACTACGAGCTCTTATGAAGCGTTAGACGTAACGTCAAAAGTTGCGGACCAACGTTGTAACACGCATATCGACCGTTTTCCGACGTTAACGTTACGCAAAGGTGTAAAGAAAGTTATAACTTTCCCCAAAACATGAGAAATGACAAATTTTCAATGTTGTCCAAAAGAAAACATTTTCACAATAATACCAATACATGCATACATTAAAATAGCACCGTACAAAATTAATAATCTCAACTATCAATAAATAAACAACAGAATTATTTCGTAAGTATTGAAAAATCAAGCTCTAATGAATATTGAAAGTGAATATTTTACACCTGTAGGAGAAATGGAGCCGTTTCATACGCTAAATATAACTTGTCAAGTATGCATATTTTTGTTATTAAGATATTTCTACTTGCGCAAATGTAAAAAAAATAATAATAATAAAAATAAATAAACAAGTAAAAATAAAAAAAAAATGTGAAAATACTTACTAAATAATCGTCTTCAAGTTTACTCGTTAGCAGACAAAAGATAGAATATTCTTTTAAATGGGGTCTACAACAAATGCATTATATGTAGGAAAAATGAAACTCCGAGACTAAATGCTGCAACATATTAGATGAAATCAATGAAATGCTTTACTTGAAAAAATGTCTTCTATTATCTCAACGTTTTCTTATGCCTTGGTCAATGCTTTTCTTTCTTTTTTCTGTTACGGGTCTCAAATTTTAACCTTAAGTTGCGTAGACCACAAATAGCAAGATAGTCAAACAAACAACGATAAAACAAGTGGATCTAGAGCATCGATACATGATCGTATTTAACGCCATGAATAGTTCTTCACAAATCAGCATGACGTCAAATCGTCAAAAACGCGTTTTTGTGACATTTTTAAGACGCTACATCACACTCTATATCTTCGCTAGTTGAAGAGATATTGACAAATGCATTTATTTTTTCAAATTTTATCCGAGATGTATGTCGAAAATCAATTCAAATTCAAAATATTTTGATTTTCTTAGAAAAAAGCTATATATGAAAAATCACCCTTGCATTTGGGACCGTTTTAGTGAAAATGTGACATTTTTAAGACGCTACAAACACAATAAAATAATGATTTTCTTCAACTCCAATCAAGACAAAAAATTAACTACAAAAACTAGAGCTCAGATGTATGTCCCAAAATTTTTTTATATTGATTTCTAATCGCTATTGGAAAAATAAATTAGATTTAAAAATTAGACATACCGAAAAAATCAACATGACGTCAAATCGCCAAAAACGCGTTTTTGTGACATTTTTAAGACGCTACATCACACTCTATATCTTCGCTAGTTGAAGAGATATTGACAAATGCATTTATTTTTTCAAATTTTATCCGAGATGTATGTCGAAAATCAATTCAAATTCAAAATATTTTGATTTTCTTAGAAAAAAGCTATATATGAAAAATCACCCTTGCATTTGGGACCGTTTTAGTGAAAATGTGACATTTTTAAGACGCTACAAACACAATAAAATAATGATTTTCTTCAACTCCAATCAAGACAAAAAATTAACTACAAAAACTAGAGGGCAGATGTATGTCCCAAAATTTTTTATATTGATTTCTAATCGCTATTGGAAAAATAAATTAGATTTAAAAATTAGACAAACCGAAAAAATCAACATGACGTCAAATCGTCAAAAACGCGTTTTTGTGACATTTTTAAGACGCTACATCACACTCTATATCTTCGCTAGTTGAAGAGATATTGACAAATGCAATTATTTTTTCAAATTTTATCCGAGATGTACGTCGAAAATCAATTCAAATTCAAAATATTTTGATTTTCTTAGAAAAAAAGCTATATATGAAAAAATCACCCTTGCATTTGGGACCGTTTTAGTGAAAATGTGACATTTTTAAGACGCTACAAACACAATAAAATAATGATTTTCTTCAACTCCAATCAAGACAAAAAATTAACTACAAAAACTAGAGGGCAGATGTATGTCCCAAAATTTTTTATATTGATTTCTAATCGCTATTGGAAAAATAAATTAGATTTAAAAATTAGACATACCGAAAAAATGACGTTTTTTTAACAGCGTGACGCTACTTATCTCTTTCTTTCCATTCCTCCATAGTTTGTTTACACCATCCAACTGCCGTAAGATTTACGCTATATCTTCTGTGACATCACTGACGTAATTTGCCAAAGTTTGTGCGCTTTAAAAGTCTTACTTTTGATTCTATTGGGATTCTCGCGAGTTTGTTTGGTAATTTCTGTTACACGTGACGACGTCATTTTCTGCGTCAGAGTTTATTTATTTTGTTTATCAAATTGTCTGTATTCAAACAATGTTGAAATTCGACATATATTAATAAATTACAATTCAATATCTTTTATATGATACCAAATACATGTGTGTTTCTCAAATAAGAATAACAAATATGCGGTTTTAAACAGAAGCGCATAGCCGATTTTGGCTTGGTCCGCAACTTTTGACGTTACGTTCTACGTAAATACCGGTGAACGTCAAACGTCGTGTGACAAAACGGTTAGACATTTTGAATTTGCAATGACAAGAATAAAACTGTTTCAAAACATGACAAATTATACATTTTCATAAGCGTCAACATATGTACTTTTGGAAAATTAACACATTTTCATTAGAATTTTCATTATTAAACACATGAACATATAGAGAAGTAACGTACATTGCTAGATTTTAGGCATTTTTCGCAAGTGTGACATCATGGTTAGACATTTTAAAAAGATTAGAAATGGCGTTTTCTCTGATTTGATATCAATGACTAATAAATCAATTCGATTGGTGTCTAATGTACTTTTTCTTAGTGTAAAAAGTTTCTTATTTAAATGCATCACAGAAAACATATTTTTGAAAATGTTCCAACTGTATAATTTTAAATACAAAAATCACGCCACTATCGAGTATACTAACTTTGATTATATTTTGAAAACTTATGTTGAATCTTCTCTCGCACGTGAACAACTATGAAGAGGAGATATTTTTACATCGTTTGGTACTTTTTCCCCACAGATTCTCCCGAAACAGACGAAAACAGAGCAATTTACGTATGAATTGTCGCTATAATGTGTTACAAATCACCGGCGAAAAATGCGACGTCGCTGGATGTTCACCGTGCGATAAATAAAAAATAATTGCATATTTGAAAAATATGAAAACATATTCACAATGCCAGTATTTGTTTCTTTCTATCCAATATAAATTTTGTTAGCGCGCGATAAATAATAAGGGATTTATGAAGAATCGAATTAAACATAAACGCCGTTTTTACAAAGTTAAGCAATAACTGACGTGACGTCATAATTCTCGTAAACGGTGCAATATCTTGGCTTTAAATTTTCAGAATTTCTGTAAGAAAATATGCTCTTTCAGATAGAAATGAAAGTAAAATATGAAAAAAATAAATGTGAAATGTCACTTTAAGTAATTATGTAGAATGGTGATGTTTTAGAATGGGCTTACCTCTTTCCAATATGGAATAAAATATATATTACTCTAAAGTAAACGTTGCTTCAGACGATGAAATACTTGTTGACATAGAAAGCGACAATGTGAAATATAGCTCACTCGGAAAATATTGTGGCAAAATAAGAAAATGCTGATAATCAGCATTTTCTTCTTTTGTTTCAATGTTTTCACATGTAATTCCTACTAGAGAATCTAGAGACGTCAAAACCAGGTCTTGTTTTGGGGTTAAGGTTATTGTCTGACTTGATGAAGTTACGATGTGAAGAGATATGTTGTCTTTCAAAATTAAACAAATGGGGGAAATGTGGAAAATCAGGTGCAAAATTGACGAAAAATATTCATTAATTAGAGAGGAAAGACGTCATTTTCTCCCAAGTAACGTATCTGGAGATTTTTTCCAAGGTTAACCTTTTCCCAAAAAACAAAATCAGAGTCTTGTCCAAATTAAATGTGTTACAGGCGACACTATTGTAGTAAGAAAATGCAGAAAATATTAATGAAATAGTACGGGAAACATTGAGGGATGAGAAGATAATGCTGATAGTCAGCATTTTCTTCTTTTCACTCATTGTTTTCCAAGATTTTCCCTTGGAAGTCGGTCAAAAGCCAGGGAATTTAGAGGAAAGGGTAAGCACGCAATCTTTTCTTGTCGGCGGTAATACCTTTCTATCCGATAAAACGCACTCTTGCGAGAAAAAAAAACATCGCATACATGTCGCATTGATTTTTATCCTTCGCGTGCCTGAGCAGTGACATCTTTCAAGAGACGGTTTGCTGAGAAGAAAATACAAAAGCATATCGTCGCTTTTCTTCGAAAACCTCGTAACTGCAGCTTGAAACAAGCTGCAGTTACGAGGTTTTTGAAGTATAGATGCGAGGGAGACCTCGAGTAGTCTTAATCTTTTCCCAAGTGGCATGACCTTAAGACTGGTCCAAATTAATAACCAGGCCCGTAGGAACAGGGGGCTGCCCCCCCTCCCCCCAAAATTGGCCAAAAATGCCAAATTTTCTTAATTTTACACTGAAAATTTTGGGAAAATCCAATTTAGCCTCCCCCCCCCCCCCTCAAAAAAAATCAGGACAAGGCCTTTAGCCCCCCCCCCCCCCATATGAAATTGCTTCCTACGGGTCTGATAACAGTTGCAGATCTATGACAATTTGGATAATGATAAAGGCCAATGTAGCACAGAGAGTATGCTATTAATGCAAAAGGAAAGAAACAGTTCTACGCTTCAGCATTTCCTTCTTCAGACTTCAAAATGTTTTCCCAAATTTTGAATAAACCATAGTAATTAAGTTACGGCATTTTGGAACGCGACCGACGCTATGCGGACAGAACTTATAGATAACCTAGGATGATGCTAAAGTGGGATTAGCTCTTGCGATGTACATTTTTCTTTACATGTAGATGCCGAAATTACGAGTCCTTTATCCATAATAAATATTTTCCTATATGTTTCTTATGTTTTACTAGATCTGTGCCATTTATCAATTTACGTTGTCGTCTGCAACATATTAAGGCGGTCTTCAATGTTTAGAAAGAAAAATATGAAAAATCGGTGTCACTCACCCTCGTTTCTATCCATATTGCATCAAAAAATCCAATAAGATTTAATCCAATTTCATTAAAACCGACAAATTCCGACACTTTCACATTTCATCCACGAATGCATTCCGATACAGTTTTCCCGCAACAGAAATCCGGTGTTGCAGTAAAAATTGCTCCAACCGTTGCACTTCCGTTTCCAATAGATTCCTACTTCCACAGGTAAGAATTGAATCCGTTGCTATGGCAACCAAAGAGGCTGAAATACTGAAATCCTGAAAATATCCCGAGTGATTGTGCAAGATGTGTTTTATGCATAAAAATGCTATTATTATCCTTTCAAATCACAAGCAACAAACGTTCCGATGTAGGGCCTATCGTAAAATAAAATTACACATCTAGCTAGATCTACTTCGGTTGAAAGACAGCTCGTGTTAACAGCAGCGACTGGGGTTTCCCGATAATCTATTTTGAAGAACTTCTCTCCACTTTCTCATATAATATGCATACCTTGCTTAAACATTCTCCTTCGATATCTATCCTTTTACCTCAATGTTTTCCAAATCGTTTTGAATAAGGACGTCAAAACTAGAATTCCTTTGAAAATTGTTTACTGCAGCGACCTTTTAATTAACCCTTTCCCAAACAAGACCTGGTTTTGACGTCCCTAATAGAATAGGCTTGGGAAAACATTGAAACAAAAGAAGAAACTGCTGATAACCAGCAGTTTCTCCTTTTGTCTCAATATTTTCTGTGCCATATTTTACACAAATCCTATCTTTAATAACATCTATTTTGTCATTTGTGGCAGTTTTTGAAGTGGATCACCCCAAAATTTTGCCGTTTGGGAAAGGGTTAAGATATTCCACCCACCATTAGATACCAGAGACTTCGCGCAACTTCGGGTGTCATCCGTGGCAATGGAAATCGACGGTGGATCACGGATTTCTGTGAAGGGGGTTCAAACATTAGAAAAGGTGGGTTTGTTTTCCTAGTATTTCACAATTTCCATAGGAGTTCTGCATGAAATCAGGCTAGGCTATACAAAGGGCTCGTTTGAACCCCTTAAACCCAAATGTAGATCCGCTTTTGCGATTGTAGGCCTATAATGATGGATGGAATACTTTCTACCACGTCCAGTTAATTCCTGGAGTTTTCATGCATTCTCACTATCCACGAGTTCTAATTGGTGAAGTAATTTAGGCTTATAGGGGCCTATACACAAAATTGTTGACGAGTTTCTGAAATTGTCACGTGATTCCCCTTCATGTTCTTCGTATACAGACCTCAGCTGCGTTCTTAAGAGCGAGATTTCTTGAGATATCTTGAGATTTCTTAAGATGATTTAGGATAAAGCGCTCTTTTTCAGCAAGATTTTTAAGACGATCACTGCGAGCCGCCATTACTGTATACTTCTTTCGGAACCCCTCGGTAGATTCTGTAGAATCTATATGGGAGAGAATTGACCGAGTTGTTCCGAATGCTCCATGATTCATAAACCGCAGAGTTCCGAATACATGGAGACACAGTTCCAATTTGTTTCTAAAAATAGTAACAAATCGACGTTATCAAAACGAGGCTCCCCAAAAATTTGGTGTAAACAATGACGGCGCGCGTGCATTCAATATACAGCGATAATATAGATCTATAGCGAAGTTTTTAAATGGAACAAATACTGTAAAATTGAATGAAAATCTATGAAAAACACACGCCACCGAACAAAATAATGACCAAATTACATGATTGTTATGATAATCGACGTATTCTGATGGCTAGAAGGAATATATTCGTCCAGAAAAATCTCTGCCAAACCCGTTACACAAAGAGGGAAATGATCACGTGACCGGTTTGTTTACTCCGATTATCCGCGCGGTTTGTGGTATAAGATGGCGGATTGAACCTTGTTCTCAAACCGTGTCTCCGTGTATGCCCCATACTTCATATGATGACGTCATTTGTATGAAGTATGGAACATTCGGAACAACTCGCTTATAGTCTCGGTCTCAAAGACGCTGTAGCCTATCAAAAACATCTTAAGAAATCTTAAAAAATCTCGCTCTAAAGAACGCGCCTCTCGTTTAGCCTCACCTATCCAGTTACACAGGACTTCTCTGTCCGTTTTTTTTTTTTTTTTTTTTTTGGAAGCCGGTAACATTGTGGTAAATGAAGTAAGAGATTGCTTGCCACAAGCCCTTTCTTCATTTTCCACAATGTTTTCATATCTTTTATCTTGTTGGGCGTCAAAAAAACGATTTAGTGCGCATTTTAACTGAATCAATAGCATGCACCGAGTTTAGTAGCCTAGCCCATCTTTTACAATTTTAAGACTGAGTCCTGCCTAGGGACTCGCTGGATTCCATATCAATGAGTTCAGCTACTACCTTAGTGAGTCCAACACACTATTTTTAATAAGAAATCTGTAAAAGTTGTTGCATCCTGGGACTCGCTAGAATATATTAAAACTTTGCATTCCAGAGACCGAATTTAATTACGAGTGAAAGATGGTAAAAAAATCTCTGTGCACCTATTTTAAAAACCAGTCTATGAAATCCCGTCTACACTCAGTCATGTGACTGTCACGTGGTAAGAAACAAAATGTCAGCGCCCTGATTCGTGTCAAAATATGTCGAACCAAAACAATCAAGATCTCCAGGTATAGTTATCACTGATAGAATCAGTTTAAGATTAATCAGAATTACACTTAAGTCATTACTCAGGAGAAAGTTATTCCAATAGAGGTTTGTCAAAGAGTTATTCCCCTTGCGAAACTCTTCACAAAGAAAATTAAAAATGTACTTCCAGTGTTCGTGAGGGGGCACTATTTACTCCCGGTAAATTATCGCTCTATTTTGTTTGTAGAATACACGTTAAAAAACTAAGTTTATTTGCACATTTAAGCATGATTATACATCGAATTGTGTGCGAGATGAATCACTTATACTCCAAGATGTCAAAATTGGTCCAAATTGAAAATAAATAGATCTATGTACTTCATCATTTCTATCGGTTTCTTTTTATCCCTATTGTCATATTCCCATAATGACCACGAAGCCCGTTCACTTGTCTGCGCATACATTTTGATGGGATGAATAGTCGGTATATGTCGACTCCTATATCAAATATATATTTTAAAATCTTGTTATTACAGCTTAAATCAAACTGCAGTTACGAGGTTTTGCAATAACACCGGCGATTGGCATATTCCAACATAATAGTCTTAACCATTCAGTCAACGACATTTCGTTATTGAGAACATTGTAACAACGAATCATCAAATCAACTTTTACGATGTTTTTGCCATTAAAGGCGATTTTTGCAGAGAGATTTTACCCTTTCTCCAACGACTGAAGGCTGGCACAATTTTCAAAAAGAGTTACGGGCTATAAAATTGTTGATTTCTAAAGTAAAACATGCAATGTTAAAGCACCACCGAGGGGTTCATTTACCTTTCCCAAAGACAAGGCTATCACGTCCTCGAAAGTAATAGCCTACGAAAACTTAAATGTCAAAGGGGAAAAAGTTGCTGACCAGTGTTGTCTTTCTCCCCAAATATATATTGTGGGCTATTTATTACACAGTTTCTGTTGTCAGTAATAGTAATGTCGTGTTCAACTGTATTCGATCAGAACAGTCTCAATATTTGCTGTCTTGGAAATAGTTAAACAAGTTTTAAAAAATGAATAAATTACACTACAGGATGTGGGGCATTTGATCCCCCCGAAACGACTCTGGATCCGCCACTATGAATAAACCCCACTTGGTATTATGCATAATATTTGCTAAGCCTGTCCCTGACTCGTGAAAACATTCTGACAAAAGAATAAAACGGTGATGGTAAGCATTTCCCCTTAATTTGCTTCAGCGTTATAAAAGGTGGTTTGATTGATGACCGACCGGCCCCTGTTCTAACGAGCCTTCTTTTTTCTTTCTTTTTTTTCCTCTAGATTTAATATTCGCATTGGCACGCTTCTTTGGAACATATCGGCGAGGAAAGGGTTTTGGAATGACAGGTTTTTTTTGTTGCTGTTGAAAAGCCGATAACGTTGATTGTGATATACTGATAATGCGATATTAAAGTACTGTACCGACGAGACTGTCAAACGCGTGATATACCAGTAGGCCTATCTGCAAAACTCTTTGTATTGACAATAATGATCCCATCAATATTGGCAATCGGAATGTACTTTTACCTTTAATCAAGCTGTAAAAATGATAATTTTGGACACCAATCAAAGATATGTGATAAATCAGACGAAATTGTCATTGAACGGAATTCGAAGGAAAAAATCGAACAACCGAAATTAATAGCAAAACGGTAGTGAGACAGATCATCGTTATCATTATTTCAAAACCAAATAATGATCAATAATGCTAAACATCCCAGTCGGAGCGCAATTTAAGCATTACTTTTACTGATCAGGTTCCGTGTTTTTCGAATAAGAAGGGAAACGAACGTATTCATTTGGCCTTTATTTTGAATTTAATAGTGTCTTAACCCATTATCAAACGGCAATTTTTAGACTATTCCAAAATCAAAGATGATGCAGACGACAATTTGAAGTGAATGAAATTTTGATTTTTTTTTTTTGTATATTTATGCAGAAAACATTGTGGTAATTGAAGAAATTGCTTGTCACAAGCAATTTCTTCATTTCCCACGATGTTTTCCAAAGCTATTATTTTGTTGGGAGTCAAAAGGAGTCACTGTGTAGTAATGGGTTAATAAAAGTCAGTTTTTTTTACCCCAGAACAGAAATCAACTTAAGTTTCGATACCGTTTTGATGATATGATATATTAGGCCTATAGCCTAATTATGAAATTTTATAGCTCACGGATGAATAGTGGGATTTGGCTTGAGAAAATGCGAAGAGTAGGTATTTTAAGATTTCGAAATCATGCGGAATGCAGTATTTCCATATGATATTTGCACTTAAATGATAATTCAGTTTTGAACAGGATCCTTATGGTGAACTGATTTGTATATAAATATTTCAACAGACCATTATATATCTTCTTTTCCAAAATTTTAATCCAATACGGAGTCAATCTAGATTTCTTTTGTGGAGTTTTCTCGTTATTTCCGTACCTCAAAATCTTCTTCGGCCTTTGAATGACGGACATAATACATGTAGTTATAAATGAATAATACTTACTTCGGAAGATATCTCAATTTCATTGGAGGGACTGGGGATTTCGCAGTGATAATTGTCGTCGATTTCTCTTTGTAACTCTAGAAACTATGGTTGAGCTTTATTCGGCCGCTTCTAGAGTCTTGGTATATTCCGACGATTTTTTGCTCGTTTTAGATTGTCTGGTGGGTTTCTTCGTCAAAATACTTGGTATATTTCTATTTGGTACATAGTCATGATTGTTTTTATCAGTTCTATCTGGCTTTCCCAAAATAAAGTGGCATCCACAAACTTTCACGTTATTTGTAAGTGTTTTTAAACTCAAGTTATGTCTACCCGATGCATGAATCCATCGCATTTTAATGCCGATTTTTTTTTGGAAAAGTGAAGAATCTACAATTATTTGACAGTTTATTCCGTCTATGATCACACCCATACACGCAACAATGATCGTGTTCGCCCATTTTTTTCGATTTAACGAATCACAATTGCAGATTAATCCGTCACGCTTATTATCCCATTATAGAATTGTTATCGACTTGCCCCCTCGAGGGAAACAGGTAAATGAATTACGGCTTGTGCGCATGCGCGTTATTTGCTTGACAAACCCCTATTTGCCAAGTGTATGGAATTTTACATTGTTGCCTATATGTTTATGGACACAATATGTTGTGGAAAAAGAAGACATTGATTGCCACAAGCAACTTCTTCATTTCCCACAATGTTTTAAAAAGCCTATTCGTTTACAGGGGTCTTGCTACCAATTTTTGTTTTGGGCCAGGGGCCAGTGAAATTGGGAAAAATAGTGACGTTTTTACCTAAATTGGGAAAAAACTAAAACAAGTTTGTATTGATACTGTCACTCACTCAGTTTCAGCTATAAATTAGACTGTAGTGATGTAAAATGCATTTGTACATACTCTTGTTTAAGAATCTACTCTAAAACTGTCTTCAAAATGTTTGTAAATGAAGATGAGGTCTTAATATGGGGCATTCTGGGTCCTCATTGGGAATTTTCACCAGAGAATTGGGAAAAAAAAGATACTTTTTGCCATTGGGAATGGGGCCCAAGAACGGCCCCAAATTTTGGCAAACGAGACCCCTGGTTTAATGCTTCAAAAAGCGCAAAATAATATCATTTTGTGGGGAAACGGGTCAAATCACAGAAGTCATTTTACATTAAACTTTTCCCAAATGACACAATTTTAGGGTGATCCACTTCAAAAACTACCACAAATGACAAAATAGATGTTATTGAAGATAGAATTGTGTAAAATATGACACAGAAAATATTGAGACAAAAAGAGAAACTGCTGGTTATCAGCAGTTTCTTCCTTTGTTTCAATGTTTTCCCAAACCTTTTCTATTAGGGACGTCAAAACCAGGTCTTGTTTGGGAAAAGGTTAAAAGTTGTGTTAATTTTTACAAAGTATTGTACATTGTAGAAAGATGAGATAGAAGCGCTGTCAGCTATATACGGAGATGAATGGTGTGTCGTTGACGAGGAACACAGAATATTTTGTATAACTGTCACCGACGGAGAGGAGAAACCCATCTGGAAAATATGTATCCAGGTTAGTTAATCCGAGTTTTCTTTGATGAAATTCGCTCTTTGATATATGTTAATGTAGCTCATTCACATCAGAGTACACTACAATTCAAAAACAAAGGTAAGTTCGACACAAGTTATAGCCCTTTGTTCACCGTCCGATCTTAAATGCTATCTTTAAAACGCCTTATGATACCGATCACTGAACCATCTATTGTCATGCCTGGTGAAAAATTTAAGACCAAAAAGTATTTCTAAAAGGATTATAGGCAATGTTAAATGCAACAACCCTCACCTGAACAGCCATTGATTACAATGACCTACTTTCCTTTGTTTTTGAATGGTACCGTAGTGCGCTCTGATGTACCATGAGCGACATCAGCATATCAAAGAGCAAATTTCATCAGAGAAAACTCGGATTACCAGGTTAGTATTCCTAATGCCCCCTGAATGAATGAATTATTAGAATTATTAGTATCATTTTCTCTGTATGTACATGCAAGTCATACATCCATAGTATGTTAACACAACTCTACATTTATGTATGGATACAGTGACGGATCCAGGATTTCTGTGAAGGTTCACTTTTGACTGAATTTCTGAATGAAAATGAAATAATCAGGCTACAAAGGGAGTCATTTGAGCCCCAGAACCATTCTGGATCCGCCCCTTGGATATGGAGTAAATGTGCACATAATGATCCTGATCACTTCACCATGGTTTGGTTTGTTTTTATTAAGTTTTTCTTGTTAATTCTACTTCACAGAAAATGTATGTAAGATGATAAATTTATAGGATAAAAACCCTTTCCCCACACTGTGAAAATTTTGAATATTCCAATTTGTAAGCTGATGCATACAACATATTGAATGTTATTTTTATGCTCCCCGAAGGGAGAGCATATAGTCGCCGCTTCGTCTGTCCGTCCGTCCGTCTGTCCGTCCGTCATTCTGTCCGTCCGTCCGTCCGTCCGTCCGTCCGTCCGTCCGTCCGTCCGAAGCGATTTCTCTATAACCCTTGGGCCAAATCAAATGAAACTTACCATGTGAACTCCCTAGGACATAATGCCGATGTACTTTTCCCGGTTTTTGGATTTGAGGCCTCGTCATGGGAAAAGGGGACTTAAGGTCAAATACACTTTTTCTCTAATTTCTCATAGTCTAATGGTCAGAATTTGATGAAATTTCATATTTGAGTAGCAAATCAGATGCCCTTGACAATAAACTACTTTAAATTTGCGTATAAAAAGTATGTCATGGTAAAAGGGGGCTTAACGTTTGTTAGCTTAATCTTAGCTCTGCATGGCATACATTTATTGTGACAATGCCTTAATCGGGGAGCATTGTCCGTCTCTGACGGCTCTTGTTAAAGATAGGATTTACAAGTGTATAATATAGCCCAGAAAATATTTTGGCAAAAGAAGAAAATGCTGATTATTTACCTTACTGTTTTCCCAAACCTTTTTTGTGAAGGACATCAAAGCCAGGTCTTGTTTGGGAGCTATAAGCTAACTTTAACTTGTCACATATAAATTCAGGTACACATGCCAGAGACATATCCCAGCGAGTCACCTCCTGAATATCAATTAAAGTAGGTTTGAAATATTTTCATGATATACTTGTACATGTATGTTAACCCTTTCCCAAATGGAAAAATTTTAGGGTGATCCACTTCAAAAAGTGCCACAAATGACAAAATGGATGTTATTAAAGATAGAATTTGTGTGAAATATGGCATAGAAAATATTGAGACAAAAGGAGAAACTGCTGGTTATCAGCAGTTTCTTCTTTTGTTTCAATGTTTTCCCCAGCCATTTCGATTAGGGACGTCAAAACCAGGTCTTGTTTGGGAAAGGGTTAATAAATTGGTGAATTTTTATCAGAGGGGAGCACTTATCAAAAGATGTGACACCCATTTAAAAGAAGAAAATGAATCAAATCATTATGATCTTTAATGATTTTTCCAAATAAATACAAGTTGCAACTTTTTGTAGAGCGAATGAAAACATGATATGCTTTATTTTCTCACTTTTCACTTATTTCATCAGATTGTCAGTCATTGTTATATTACTGCCTTGTAACCAAAACCTCGTAACTGCAGCTTAAAACAATCTGTAGTTATGAGGTTTTCGTTGAAAAGCGACAATATATTGATGGTTATGTTTGAAAATGATGTAACAAGAGCTTCGCAAAGCTGCGCATATACGCCCGAGAGGGGCTTGTCAGTAAAATGGGCATTTTTTTTAAAATTCAAGGGCAGATAATTCAAGAACGAAAAGAGTTATCTGAATTCCTTAAGCGGTGTGCACAACTAGACACCAAGTTTGATCAAATTCCGATCAAAACTGTAGGAGGAGTTGCGCACACAAGAAATTGCTAACGGACGGACAGACGGACGGACAACCGGGGCCATAACATAATACGACCCTTCGGGCGTACGAGGGTTGTTCGGAAATTATTGAGACAACGCTTATAGGACTTAAATTATAACAAGTAATGGATTAAAAAATATACCAAAACAAAGGCAATTTATATTTCTCTACATATGTAAATTTTTTCGAAATTTGCTATTACAATAAACAAACTGAAGTCAATAAATCATTCCTATCTGGAAGGTACCGGAGCACCGCGACGTCATTCACATGACGTCAAAATAACTGACGTTCATAATAGCGCGTCCAGTCGACCTGCTGACCCTGGCTTATCCGGAGGAGCCGATCCATTCACTGCATAGACACTTGATTGTTGTTTAGTTTCTGGATCGTAGAAATACAACCATGTTTCATCGCATGTGATTATACGGTCGAGAAAACTTTGACTACTTGTTCGCCACCGCTTTAAGAATATTTTCGATGCCCCAACTCGCCGTTGTTGGTCACTTTCTGATAGTAGGCTGGGTACCCAACGGGCACACACACGTTCCATGTTGAGATATTCAGCCAGTGTCTTATACGCTGTGGCTACTAGTTAATGTCAAAGGTGCGAGCTTTGTCCCGCACTGCCAAACGAGCGCCTTCGCCAAGTGTGTAAGCAACGTCAGACGTCAACTTTTCCATGATGATCGTCGGCCGGCCCACTCTTTTTTAGTTGTATGGAATTGATTGAGTCAGAGGCTTTGCCTTATTTTCATATCCAAATATCGTCTGGGCCATCATACACCAGCGTTCGAGACACACCGCGCTAACACTCTGTGCCATTTCCATCAATTTCTTTGTTACCACGAGAGTCTTTCCTAATTCCATGCAAAATTTTATGTAAGATCTCTGCTCCGCCTTTACGTCACAGTTAATTTTGACGTCGATATTGCGATGGTAGCGACTTCCACAAAAGTACGATAACCTGTGTATTAATGACTCCAATGTTTTGAAATTTTAACAGAATCACGTCACAGATGGACGTTACGCTCGACGTAAATTTAGTACCTTTATTCCCGCGTTTTCATTGTGAATTAAGTAGTTTAAGTTGTACGATGTAAATAGAATTAGAAATAATTCCGAGGTGCTCCGGGTCGGGATACCATGCATATAAAATGTGCGAATTTAACCAAAAGAATGAAATAAAATTATGTTTTTTCATCTACCTACAATTTACATAGATGTTGTTTCGAATATATCTGTTATATCAACTTGATCCGATATCTTTTAATGAAAATAAATGAAGTGTCTCAATAATTTCCGAACAACCCTCGTATAACTAGTTGTTGTGATGGTGTTTTTTTAATGATTATAACAGACAATATCATTCTATTTTTCTCATATAGTGCCCCGTGGATTAAAGGTGAAGAGAGGTGTACACTGGAAGGACAACTGGCTGATGTTTACTGGTATGTTATAATGTTAACTTGTTAACTTAACCCATTACCATACGACAAAATTTTGGACTGTTCCAATTTGAAAGGTGATGCAGATGACTATTTAAGGTTGTTGAAGTCTTAAAAATGTTTGTATTTTGGGCTAGAATACACTATGGATAATGTAGAAATTGCTTGTGACAAGCAATTTCTTCATTTTCCATAATGTATTCCAAGCCTTTTCTTTGAGGGGTTAATTTTCCACAATATATTTCAATTAGCCTTCTCTTGGAGGAGTGTATAAAGTGTCACTGTGAGGGAATTGCTTAACAAGCCATTGTCAAGATGAACTTGTGTAAGCTTTGCAAGATTTTTGGACAGAGTTAGAAATATTCACATCATTTTATGTAGTAACATTATGCACATTCAAATTTATAAACATTTTTTGGTTGAAGGGAAACAGAAAAAACAATTGTTACAGATTCTTGTTATAATTCTAGCAAAAGTGTGTGCAACATGTATTTTATTTTACCTAAAGATGATCGTGTTTCATACTAATTTATTGAAATATTTTATTCCACAGTGAAAATATTGGTGAGAGTGTCATATATCTCTGGGTTGAGAAAATACGAGAGTTTATACAAGGGAAAATAGGAGAAAAAAGTCATGGTGAGATTTCTTGTTTAACCCTTTCCTAAACAAGACCTTGTTTTGATGTCCCTAATAGAAATTATATAGGCTTGGGAAAACATTGAAACAAAGAAGAAACTGCTGGAAATCAGCAGTTTCTCCTTTTGCCTCAATGTTTTTTTCTTCACTATATCACACACAATTCCAATCTTTATTAACATCCATTTTGTTGTCTGCAGTAGCTTTTGAAATGGATCACCCTAAAATTTTGTAGTTTGGGAAAGGGTTAAAACATTTATCACTACATTTGTCAATTAGCGCTACTGACAGGAAATACATGTACATAAAAGTTTATAGATAGATATGTTTGACTTGTATCCTACTTTAAACTTTGATTCATATAATAAAAATATTGAGACCTGAGAAAAAATGCTGACAATCAGATTTTCCTCTTTTGCCTAGATATTTTCTGTGCTATTTTGGACACAAATTCTATCTTGATTGTCATCCACATTTGGAACACCATGGACAATTTTGTCGAATCATACCTTGGATGCAAGTTGTGGATCTACTTTCAGACTATAAATAGAATAGAGTAGAACAACAACAGAAAACGTTCGTCAGTAACTAATATCAACAATAAAGCGACAATGATACTGAAATGCATTTATGCAGTTCCAGTGTCCTCTCTTTTTAGAATGATTTCATCCTGCAAGTCCCGTAAGTTGCCATGGTTGTTTATTTGGATGACCTCGAAAACTACTTTATGAAGCGTAATAACTTGCGGCTAAGAAAATCGTTTTTTCTTAACATTTCTTCATACACATACTTCCGAGTTGATGATTCGATCTTCGATGGAATTATCCGAGGGGTTCCAAATGTGTCATCCATTGTATCGTCACAGCAGCTTTCAAATAGGGACAGTCCAAATTGTTGCTGTTTTGGGAAATGCCTATGGTTAGCCCATTACCAGACAGCAAAATTTTGGACCATTCCAAATTCAAAGATGTAGCAGATGACAATGTCAAGTGCTTTGAATTTTACATTTTTTTGTTGATTTTGCTTAGAAAACATTGTGGGAAATGAAGAAATTGCTTGTCACAAGCAATTTCTTCATTTTCCACATTTTTTCCCAAGCCTTTTTTGTGAGGGAGTCAAAAGGTGTCACTGTGAAATAATGGGTTTAAGTAAAGATGAATATTAGACTGCATACTGCTTCAAATATTTTGTAAAGTTGATGTAAATTATTATGCCCCCGTATCGAGAGATCGGGGCATATTGTTTTACTCCTGTCTGTCCGTCCGTCCATCTGTCCGTCCGTCCGTCTGTTAAACATGGTTTAGGTTTGTTTTCCAAAGTAAAAACTACCCTAGGATGAGAATGACAAGGGTAACATCTATCCCAGATAATGAAATAATATATTGTTCAGTCAATGCAATTTCCCCAGGTTCAAATGTCGAGTCATGGAATAGAGCAACCAATAAACTTGAGGGCATTCTGAATTTGTTACATAAAATCCAAATTCTATTATGTGGGTACTTATTGGAATAGTCTCAATGAGACAATTCCATTAAGTACCAATAGGATAGAGTTTGATTAACAATAAAGATTAATGCTTATATTCAGAACAGTCGATAACCTCCTGCCTCCTGTACGAAAAATTACACCTGTAAAAGAGTCGGAAATAAGGCGGAATTATTAGGCGGATTCCGCCTCACTTTAAGCTAGTAGTCTTATCTGTAACTCTTACAGATTATTGTTTTACCATTATATTTCAGAGAGTGAAAATAGATCTGCTAGTATGGTAACCCAAACAGAGGAGGTAGATGATGATGATGATGATGATGATGATGATGATTTTGATTATAGTCAATGGGAGTTAGAATCGTCCATGTCTGATTATTCAGATCACAGTTCTGAAACAAGTGAAGGTAGTAGCCTATTTTATTTTAACCCATTACCAGACGACAAACTTTTAGACTTGTCCAAATTCAAAGGTGTTGCAGACGACAATTTTAAGTGAATAAAATGTCTTTTTTTTTTTCATCTTTTTGCGTAGAAAGCATTGTGGGAAACAAAGAAATTGCTTGTCACAGGCAATTTATTCATTTGCCACTATGTTTTCCAAAGCCTTAAACTTTTGAGGCATCAAAATGTGTAGGACTGGATCAAAAGGTCTACTCTATGCAAAATTTATTTCTGGAAAACAATAAAGGGTAATAACTGGTGATGATGATTTTAATTATAGTCAATGGGAGTTAGAATCTTCCATGTCTGATTATTCAGATCATAGTTCTGAAACCAGTGAAGGTAATCTTGTATATCATAATTGACCAAACGCCGGCTGTCAATCAAAGCCATCGATAAGCCAATGGAGGATCAGAAAAATGCCGCATCACCATTGTTTGTCTTAAATTCTTCGCTGCATGTGGTATTGTATCGATCTATCCACTGACAATCAAGACAATCAACATGCCAACGCCCCCATTGTTTGTATTAGATTCTACTTTGGGCGGAGCGATCTATCGATTGGCGTTTGGTCAATTATGGCTATTAGTCTATATAATATTTTAATAATATTCTCCGGATTTTTAAAAAGTCTGCAAAACCTTAAAGGGCAATAACTCAGAAATTGTGTAATGTTATGTTATAGTCATCGCACACTACACTTCTCATCAGTAAGATATTTCTACACAGGAAGTTTTATGATCCTAGTCATCATAGATCTACTTTTAAAGATACGCGTTTTGAAAAATTCACAGAAGTTAGTCATCCATGTCTTATTACTCAGCGAGTAAGGGTGCAGTTTCACAATCATAAACAATAATGGCAAACGGAAATTTACAAGCATGTGATTGCTTGAAAATTGTGTTGTTTAGCCATTTTAGACCTTTCGTGTGTGTAATGAACTCCTGCTCTCGAATTTGTGTGAGTTGACAGGTATGCTCTGGTATTGATCAGTTCTATGATAGATGTAATTGTTACACAATTTCTTTGTGTCTCATCAGATTGGGAATGTCCCACAATATTTCATGGTAACCCTATCACGGAGAGAAGAAGTACATTTCAAGCGGATTTAGCCCCAGGTCTTTCATAAAATTAATAGAATATTTGTATAATATAGCACAGAAAATATCGAGACAAAAGAAGAAACTGCTGGTCATAATCAGCAGTTTCTTCTTTTGTCTCAATGTTTTCCCAAGTCAGGAACAAAAAAACCAGGTCTTGTTTGGAAAGGGTTAACACATCATTTCCCCTTGTTTCTCATCAGATTGGGAATGTCCCACAATATTTCATGGCGACCCTATCACAGAAAGAAGGAGTACATTTCAAGCTCATCTGGCCCCAGTCTTTCATAAATCACAGGTATAATATTTATTCTACTCATTTTCTCGAGCTTTGTAGGTTTGGGAAAACAGTGAGGCAAAACGAGAAAATGCTGATAATCAGCATTTTCTCCTTTTGCCTCAATATTTTCTATGCTATATTATACACAATTCCAATCTCTTTCAACATCCATTGTGCCATCCACAGTGGCCTTTTAATCGATTTGCCCTCAATGTTTGCCTTTTTGGAAAGGGTTAATCTCTTTTTCTCTGAATGTATTGGCCGGGAGTATTTATCACAGTACAAATTTCTAGTTTTTGTCTGCAAAAGTTATATACTATTCAGTATTGACAAACAAATTGTAATAGCTTTTCCATATTTCAACTCTTTTAACAAACAACAAAAAATGGCAAGAAAATGAAAAATTGCTTTAGTGAACAATATAGAAGAAAACGAAAATGCTAGTAACAAAAACATGTATATGAACTAGTATCAAGGGCACATTTTCACACAAGTGACCAGTCTTGTGACAAAAGACATTGAAAATGTCATCTGTAGCATATTTAAATTTGGATCAGTCCAAAACTTTGCCATCTTTTAACCCTTTCACTCCTATAGTCGACTTTTGTCGACTATAGGGGGTCCCTGCTATAGGCGACTTTAGTCGACAAGTTTATGGGGGGGGGGGTAATTATATGAGTACCCACAACATAAAAAAGAAAAAAATATTGTCATTTCATAAATTACCTTTAAATTTTGGTCACATATAGGTGCTTAATTTGTCTGTATGTGCTGAAAATTTGAAAGGAATCCATCAAGTGAGTAAAAAGTTATGCATGTTTTTGTGTACAGCTTTATCGCTTCTTAGAAATTTTTTCGAATTAATTCAACAGTGAGAAACGCGTCTGAAAAAAATATTTGGCAGTGAAAGGGTTAAGGATTAAAACCCATTAATGGGTTACTGCCACTTACCGGACATGCTGTTTATTTTCTAGGTAAAAATGGTGCTAAACAAACTGTATGAAAACAAGAAGATAGCCAATGCCACCCACAACATACTGGCTTACAGAATTATTTCTCACAATAACAACAAAATTGTTGTACAAGGCTGTGATGATGATGGTGAAACTCATGCTGGTTCTCGTGTTTTACATCTAATGCAGGTAACCAGTGTGTTGTAAGAACTACCACCCTTTGATGTAATTTTTTTCTGAATTAACTCCCCTGATAACACATTGTGCTGACTTCGATTTGAGCTATCACTCAAGTCAAAGTTCCAAGCAAACACTTATAGTGCAGGCTATTTGACGTCATTACCATAGCAATAGGCTGACCATCCTCATACCAGTGGTCAGGAAATTGAAAATTATGATGAAAGCCTAGGATCATTTAGTGTCAACATAAAGAAAGATATTAACCCATTAACACAGAATGTAATGGTTGTGGTATCTCGCTGGTATTGGGGTATATTGTTAGGTCTAGATAAATTTAGCCTTATCAATAACAGTGCAAGAAATATACTACAAGAACAGGGGTATATCAAGGATCTGTCTTAAATTTTGCAGTCGGGTAACGGGCTTAAATGATTATTATTGCTTCCAGATTCTTGATACAGAGAATGTAATGGTTGTGGTATCACGCTGGTATGGGGGTATATTATTAGGACCAGATAGATTCAAACATATCAATAACTGTGCCAGAAATATACTGCAACAACAGGGGTATATCAAAGAAAAGGTAGATATCATTGATTTTCAAAAAAGAAACCAACTTGTAACTGCAGCTTAAAACAAGCTGCAATTACGAGGGTTTTTTTTAAAGCAGCAGTATGTTTGAGAGTATTTGTATACATGAAACTTTTGAATAAACAAAATGATTGTTTCTTTGTGAAATGGAATTCTAACATACATGAAATTGCTTGAAAAGTATCAAGAAAAAACGAAATCAGTAAGTTTATGCTGTTAATTAATTAAAGGGGTCAATTCATATATTTATTGGTTGCTAACATTCATAGATATTCATAGAGCCAGCAAAATACTCAAATGCTCTTGTGCTGCTCACTCTGGTGTTAACATATTTCATTGGCTTCTGTGAATGTTAAGAACCTCACAAAGATTGATTAACTTCATCCCAAGCAGGACCTGCTTTTGAAGTCTCAAGTAGGTATTGCTTAGGAAAATATTGAGGCAAAACAAGAAAATGCTTATAACTAGCATTTTCTAATTTTGCCTTAATTTTTTCTTGGCTTTATTTTGCACAAATTCTACCATTTTTGTCATCCTCTTTGTCGTCTGCAGCAGCTTTCATATTAGATCCACCGTAAAATTTTGTCGTTTGGGACAGGGTTAACCCTATACCAATCTTTTGCAGGATGACAAGAAGTCAACAAAGACTAATGAAAAGAAGAAAAGATGATAAATTGTATATTGATATGTGACCTATCACGCTAAAAGGGACCTTATGGGAAGCCCGAAACCAAATTTGTTGAAATGGATCAAACTCAGTAGAGGCTAATCTGAGGCGCGTTCTTTAGAGCAAGATTTTTTTAGATTTCTTAAGATGTTTTTGATACAGCGTCTTCGAGACTGAGATTATAAGCAATGTTTCGAATGTTCCATACTTCATACAAATGACGTCATCGTGACGTCATTTGTATGAAGTATGGAGCATTCGGAACTCCGCGGTTTATGAATCATAGAGCATTCAGAGCAATTCTCTCCCATATAGTCTCTACAGAATTTACCGAGGGGTTCAGAAGTATAGAACAATGGCGGCTCGCAGTGATTGTCTTAAAAATCTTGCTGAAAGAGCGCTTTATCCTAAAACATCTTAAGAAATCTCAAGATATCTCAATAAATCTTGCTCTAAAGAACGCAGCCCTGATGTCGTGTTTGGAAAATGAACATAAAGCAAGATATGGGAAACATTCTCCATTCAAAAATTATATTAGAGTGAAAAGTTTTGATCCAATCAGGCTGCGCGTGCTGTGCAAATTGGCTTGGATCGATGTTTTTCACACTTCCCTTTTAGCGTGACGGGTCATAATATTTCTATTTTATGAAAAAAACATCTATCGTGACATTCATGAACCAGTGTAATTAGAAGTTTACCTTGAAAATTACTCAACAGTCCATCAGATTGGCCGAAACATGTGTCTCATCCAGTCATATGGCTTGTTATGTAATTTTGATTTAGACAGTCAATTTAGACACGGTGGGCAACTACAGCCCCTGGTTTTCTTTCAAAAGAACATTATGGAAATAACAAAGTTATTCCTTGTTCTTTCTAAGCGTTAACCAATTTCCAGATAATGATGCCTTTTGAGGCTTTGCAAGATAAAGGCTTTTTAAAACTTGTAACAAGCCATTTCTTAATTTTCCACAATGTTTTCTATCACTTTAAATTGTTGTCTGCAATAACGTTGAATTTGCACTAGTCAAAGGTTTTGCCAACTGGTAATGGGTTAATTGATTGATAACACAATATAACATAGGGTAGAGGCACTGCTCTTTGATTCATGTGTGAAAGCAGTTTAGAAAGTTTCTCATGCTTTTTTGGGACGTTAAACCATGGCTTGTTCAAATAGACCTGTATATTTGATGGGTGTTTGGCCGTGATTCTATTTAAACCTTACTCAAACTGCATATTTCAGAGTGTTTTAACCCTTTCCCAAACGGCAAACATTGGGACTGTTCCTGTGTTAAAGCTTCTGCGAATGACAAAATATGTGTCGATAAAGATTGGATTTGCATAATTGATTGTTCAGAAAATATTGATTATCAGCATTTTCTTCTTTTGTCGCAATGCTTTCCCAAACAATATCTATTAGGGGCGTCAAAATCAGGTCTTGTTTGGGAAAGATTTAAACTCAACAGCTGTTGTAGACCACAAAATGGATGTTGATAGAGACTGAAATTGTATGAAATATAGCATGGAAAAATGTTGAGACAAAAGAAGAAAATGCTGATTGTCAGCATTTTCTTCTTTTGCTTCAATGTTTTCCCAAGCCATTTCTGTCAAGGACGTGAAAACCATGTCTTGATTCAGAAAAGGATAACAATGAATCAGGGTTTTTGAAAGTTTGTTTTTTCTTTGCCTACTTGTTTTAAAGATGACGCGGTATTGTCACTATTTGATTGCCATTTGTGTTTTATTTTTTAAGATTTTATTTACAATTGAGAGAAAGATTGAACCATTTCACTTTTTTGTTAAATAGAGAATTTGAATTTCCTTAAGAAGAGGAACTATGAAAAGTGTTTTTCTTCAAAAGCCTTGTAACTGCAGCGCTAGCTACAACTTAAGAGGCTTTTGATAAAAGACAACAGAATCATCTAAAATTCATCTTTGCACAGTGAAAAAATCGCAGTCAGTCTCAATGTTTTCAGTTTTGTTTTATTCAGTTTTACACTTTATTTCTGTGGTTCTAGTATGATTAACTTTATTTTTTGCATTATTGAAAGTGGAGACTTTGTTTATTAATTGCAAGATAGATTGAGACAAGTCTGTACATAGTATCAGTCTGATCATGATCAATGTTTTCATTATCCAAAGGAAGATAACCCTTTCCAAAACCAGAAAGTTTTAGGGTGGTCTTATTTAAACGCTGTTACAAACAACAAAATGAGTGTTGATAAAGATACAATTTGTGCAAAATATTGAACAGAAAATATTGAGGCAAAAGGAGAAATTACTGAGTATGAGCAGTTTCTTCTTTTGTCTCAATGTTTTCCCATGCCTTGTCTATTAGGGACGTCAAAACCAGGTTTTGTTTGGGAAGATCAGCATGAATACTGATCAAGTGTATATTTGCCTAGTTCTACACTGCTGTAAAGGAAATATCCTAACCATTTGCAAAATAGTAAAAAACATATCGTCGCTTTTCCACAAAATCTTGTAACTGCAGCTTAAGACAAGCTGCAGTTAGGAGGTTTTTGAAAAGCGTCGATATGACAGTTCCTATTTCAAAGCCGCTGCTGATGGCAAATTATAATGTTGGTAAAGATATAATTTGAGAAATTGTTGCAGATGGCAAAATTTACCGTATGTTGATAAAGACAGACAGGAATTATGTACAGTACATTACAACTTAGGAAATATTGAGACAAAAGGAGAAAATACTTATAATCAACATTTTCTTCTTTTGCCACGATTTTTTCTCATACCTTTTCTTTTCTGAACGTCAAAATCAGATATTGTTCCGGAAAGGGTTAAAGTTTGTACTTAGTAACTTTTCTGAACATGGTTTGTTGGATTGTTACCATTAAAGTATTTAACCCTTTCCCAAACGACAAAATTTTAGGGTGATCCACTTCTAAAAATGCCACAAATAACAAAATAAAAGTTATTGAAGATAAATTTGTGTGAAATATGGCATAGAAAATATTGAGACAAAAGGAGAAACTGCTGGTTATCAGCAGTTTCTTCTTTTGTTTCAATGTTTTCCCAAGGCTTTTCTATTAGGGACGTCAAAACCAGGTCTTGTTTGGGAAAGGGTTAAAGATAAACATTTTTTTATTTTTTTTTTCAAAACCATCACTAACTTTCGGAGAGTATAAGGTTTTCCATCCATTATTAATTAAATAACAAACACTTCGTTTATCTTCGGTTGTCATCCGTAGCAAAGGAAATTTATGTGATATCTGTATCTGTTTCTGTATTAGATCTAATACGTTGTAGAACCCAATACTGGTTTATATGCAATCGCATCAGGAAATTAAAATCCAGATTCCCTCTTGAATTTTGCGGTGTCATCTTTGGCAACAGAAATTAACACGGGATACCCTCGTCAATTTCCGTTGCCATGGTTGACGCCCGAAGGTTCGAGAAGTGTTTGATATCTTATGATATATGGAATACCTTAACCATTTCCTTGAAAGGAAAAAAATCAGACTTTTCTTATTTGGAAGCTGCTGCAGATGACAAAATGGGTGCTGATACATGTATATATAATTTGTGTACAATATAGCATGGAAAATGTTGAGGCAAAAGGAGAAAATGCTGATTATCATCCTTTTTAGCTCACCTGAGCACGAAGTGCTCAAGGGTGAGCTATTGTGATCGCTCACCGTCCGTCGTCCGTCTGTCCGTCTGTCTGTCCACAATTACTAAAAAATCTTCTCCTCCTTCAGCATAAGACCTAGAGTGGTGAAATTTTCCATGTAAAACCGTCTTGTGGTCTGCTATCAAAAAACTAGACATTTTGAGGATATCACTTTAAATATAAAAGAACTATGTTGTAGGAACTTGCATTTTACACAAAAAAAACTGGTTAAGAAAGATAACCAAGGTTAGAATTGTGATATGGAAAATCTAAGTTGTCTCCCTGGGTTCATAAAAATAAACTTGTTATCTCAAAACTGATCTAGGCTGGGTTAATCTAAATGTAAACAATAAACCCTTCCCCAAATTGCTTACATTTAGAGGGTCTCATTCAAATGCTGCTGCAGATGACAAATGGATGTTAATAAATATTGAATTTGTGTATCATATTACCAAGAAAATATTGAGGCAAAAAAGAAAATGAAGTTAATGCTGATAATCAACATTTTCTACTTTTGCCTCCATAATTGATATGCTATATTGAATATGAATTCTACCTTTGCCTTTTTTGTCTTCTGCCACTCTTATCTAAATGGAAAGGTCCTATTCTTTTCTATTTGGGAAAGGATAAAGCCCTCTCCCAAACATCCAGTGATATAGCCTTCTGTCAGAATACTTATATTTCTATCTGCTATGAAAATTATTCCTATGTTGTGGGTTCCTGGGAGGAAATTTAGAACCATATTCAGGGGTTTCAATAACTTTTGGGTTACGCGCGTTGTCTTTCGCGTCATACGTCATGCGGATTATGTAAAAGTTAATAGGTGCTTCAGCCACCGTGATATGACCGTAGTAGTTGAAAACAGTGTAAAACATCAATAAACCAAGCCAATATTTCGTGAAGTAAACTCTGCAAACTCAGGTGAGCGATACAGGACCATCATGGTCCTCTTGTCTTCTTTTGTCTCAACATTTTCTCAAACCCTTTCTGAGAAGGACGTCAAAACCGGGCCCCAGTTTCTCGAAAAAACTTATGTACGTTCTCAGACTCAAATCTGAGCACCGTGCTCAAATCGCACGAAATCCTTGTGAACTTCAATAGAATACCCTTCAACGTTGGAGAGTATTCCTTTGAAGTTGAGCATGTTCTCATGAGTATGTACTTATATTTTTTTCGAGAAATCAGGGCCAGGTCTTGTTTGGGAAGAGTTAAAACTATGAATGTGCACAACCCAAAAGACGGTATACTTGCAAATACTGATAACTAGCAAAGATTATTCTTTTCCCTAAACATTTCCTAAATTCCTTTTCACATTATGATTGCAGACGTTTGTTTGTCTCGTCTGCATCACATGTGCATTTGGTCAATTAAAACACCTTATTGTTTGGTTAACCCTCTCCTAAACAAGACTAGGTCCCGGTTTCTCGAAAAAACCTTAATTACGTTCTCATGCTCAAATCTGAGCACCATGTTCAAATCGGTCCAGATTTCGACGTCCTTAGTAGATATGGCTGGGAAACATTTAGACAAAAGAAGAAACTGCTGATAACCAGCAGTTTCTCCTTTTGTCTCAATATTTTCTTGGCTATGATAAAACCAGTTTGGCCTTTTGTGGTCATTTACTTTGTCGTCTGCAGCAGCTTTCAGAATGGACCGCCTTGAAATTTTGCTGTTTTGGAAAGGGTTAACCCATTACTGCACAGTGACGCCTTTTGACTCCCTCAGAAGAAAATGCTTCGGAAAATATTGTGGAAAATGAAGAAATTGCTTGTGACAAGCAATTTCTTCATTTTCTACAATATTTTCTACACAAAAAGACCAAAAAATGTAAATTTTCATTCAGTTTTAATTGTCGTCTGCAATATCTTTGAATTTGGAACAGTCCAAATTTTTGCCGTCTGGTAAAGGGTTAAAGGAAGTAAGATATCCAACAAGAGTTGTCCTTAACCCGTTTCCAGACAGCAGAATTTGAGAACGGTCCAAATTCAAAGATATTGCAGGTTACTTTTTATAAGTGAATTAGAATTCTACATCTTTTGGTGTTTTGTGGAAGAAAGTATTGTAATAAATGAAGAATTTTCTTGTCACACAATGTTTCCAAAAGCTTTTATATTATTCACGGGGGATAATCAGAAAATCTTCAATAATTTTGTTAACGCGGGACCTGTTTGAATTTGGTTTGAAGCAGAGAATGTGGATAGACGTCACGCATTAGATTTTTGAAAAATCAGTTGATAAAAAAGTTATTGAAGATCAAATTTGGCTCATCTTCAATAACTTTTTTATCTAGAGATTTTTCTCACCTCTGCTACAAACATTTGTGTGGGAAAGGGTTAATTGATCAATAAAGGGGGAAGTAGATGTGTACAATACAGCAAAGAAAATATTGAAACAAAAGGAGAAAATGCTGGTTATCTGTGGTTATCTATCAGGCCCGTAGGAAGCAATTTCATATGGGGGCTAAAGCCCCGCTGTCTGAATATTGGGGGCGGGGGGCTACGTTCCTACGGGCCTGATCAACATTCCCTTCGTTTGTTACAATTATTTCCGAAGTCGTGTTTATTTGTTTTCAGGGACGTCCAAACCAGATTTGTGGAAGTGGTAAATGTGTCAAAATGATAATTCGTTTGTTGTCATATTGACATGAGAGTACTTTGAAATTAATAGAAATGATAATTTTGATATGAAAATAAAAAATAACCAAAGGCTAGCAAAACAATTATGCCGGACTTTGGGATCTTTATCATATATAATGATGATTATTCTTTTGTTGTTATTTTGACATAATTAGAATACTTACTCTTATCTATAAAATTAATCTAAATGATAATTTTTGATTATTTTTTAAAAGGTTTGATTTGATTGGTCGCTGCGGTGGTGTGTTTCTATTTGAGGTTTTTACAATTGTAGAATTAGAACAGTTCGCAGATTAGAAATTGAATATCGTGTTATAATTCTGTGAAGGGGATCTATTATTTAAGGTAGTCAGTTGAAATCTATTATGCGATTTTTATTTAGATCTATTTAGTCCGTACCGATATGTTCATTTACGAATTTTACTTGTCGTGCTGACTTAAGTTATGTGGTTTATTAAAACAAAATGTTGTATTTCGTCGATGTAAATGCAAAACCTCGTATGTCGATTTTTGCGATTTTCAAAGTAAAATGTTGTGTGTCTAGGTCAGACAATTCTTCCAGGTTTGGAGATTTTTTTACCGATCAGCATTAACCCTTTCCCAAACGACAAAATTTTTGGTTGATCCAATTTGAAAGCTGCTGCAGACGACAAAAATGATGATAATAAAGACATGATTTGTGTAAAATATGGCACAGAAAATATTGAGACAAAAGGAGAAACTGCTGGTTATCAGCAGTTTCTTCTTTTGTTTCAATGTTTTTCCAAGCTTATTCTATTGAGGACGTCAAAACCAGGTCTTGTTTGGGAAAGGGTTAATGGCAGATTATTTGTGGACAATATGTCAAAATTTCAAGTAAAACCTTTCAGTTCATAAATGAAGCGTAAGGCAAATTTTGATTCTTTAGATTACCATTACCAGAAACTGAATAAATAAATGAATAAAACTGGCGAACGATTTTGTTAAGGAGTGGAATAAGAATTGATCCTGTCTGCTCAAAAACACTCATAGCGGACAACAAATAAACAAAAGCTGAACTGCGGAGTGCTTACAAATCCTTCATGAAGTTATAAGTAATAAATGAAACCAAAAAATATCTAAAAGCGTCGAATGTTATTTTTTTTATTTTTTTTTTTTTTTTAAAGGCAGCCAGTGTAAAATATATATGCTAATGGTATGTCCGTAGTCGAGAGGTAGAGCGTCGGCCTTACGACTAAGAGGTTACGAATTTGATCCCCGGTAATGGAGGTTGTTCTTGGCTTATCATTGGTCCACATTTTCGGCGCTAGTACTGGTGGATTTCCAGGAAGCTCAATCGAGAGGGGTTAAAGTAAGTTGAAGAAACTTGCTTCCCAATCGATATAAAATAAATGCGTTTAAGGAACGTCCGAGGAAAGAAAGAAGAAGAAAGGTAGAACGGCCCTGACATTCTTTTTAGCTCACCTGAGCACGAATGTGCTCATGGTGAGCTATTGACCAAACGCCAATCTACAGATCGCTCCGCCCAACATAGAATTTAAGACAAACAATGGGCATGTGATCGTTAATAGGGAACGATTTTATCCAGTTAATCTTGACGTAAATTCGGACAAACAAAATAGTATTTCGTATGTGTTTTTATTAAATCTCGTAACTACGGCTTGATTCAAGCCGTAGTTACGAGATTTTATAACAACACCGACGGATTATTAAAACATAACAGTAAACCTAGTCTATTGTTAGCATACAATTCTTTGCCATTGGCATATCGATTGTTTTGATTGTCAGCCGAAAAATCGATACAAGAACACGTGCAACGAAGAACAATTGGGGCATGACACTTTTCTGATCGTCCATTGGCTAATCGATGTTTTTGATTGACAGTCGGCGTTTGGTCAATTGTGATACCGCTCTGTCCAGCGTCCGTCGTGTATTATGTGTCATGTGTCGTCCGTCAAACTTTGCCATGTGTGCACTCTAGAGGCCACAGTTTTTGTCAACTTGAAATTTTGCCAGAATGATTGTCTTGATGAATACTCGGACAAGTTTGAAAGTGGGTCATCTGGGGTCAAAAACTAGGTCACGGGGTCAAATTTTAGAAAAACTTTGTGTGCACTCAATAGGCCATATTTTTTGTCCAAATGTACTCATTTTTGCAGGAAGTGTGTGTTTGATGATTTCTCGGACAAGTTCAAAATTGGGTCATCTGCGGTCAAAAACTAGGTCACGGGGTCAAATCTTAGGAAAACCTTGTGTGCACTGTAGAGGCCGCAGTTTTTGCCTAATCAACCAGAAAATTGGTCAGAATGATTGTCTTGATTAAATCTTGATCAACTTCGAAAATGGGTCATTCTGGGTCAAAAACTTGGTCACTAGGTCAAATTTTAGAAAATCCTTGTGTGTACTCTAGATGCCACATTTTTTGTTCAACCAACCTGAAAATCGGTCAGAATGATTTTTTGATGAATTCTCAGACACGTTTGAAATTGAGTCATCTGGGGTCAAAATCTAGGTCACGGGGTCAAATCTGAGAAAAACCTTGTGTGCACTCTAGAGGCACCATTATTTGCTCAACCAACTTGAAAATTAGTCAGAATTGTTGTCTTGATGAAGTCTCGGACAAGTTCGAAATTGGGTCATCTGGTGTCCAAAGCCAGGTCACAGGGTCAAATCTTAGAAAAACCTTGTGTGCACTCTAGATGCCACAATTTTCGTCCAATCAACCTGAATTTGATTCAGAAAGATTGTCCTGAACATTCTCAGAATTTTTGTTTCGTTTATATCCATGAAAAATTTGAATATGGGTCACATGGGGTCTTGAAATGGGTATCTAGGTCAAATCTTAGTATAACTTGCATTTAGAGGCTAGCTACATCATATATTCAAAAAGTTATTATCTCAGGTAAGCGCTTTAGGGCCAATGACCCTCTTGTTCTATACTAATTTATGTTTTGTATCATTTTAGGACGAACGTGAAAGAAGAAAAATAGAACACATTCCTTGTCGGAAATGAAACGAGCATTCAAATGACTCATATTGCCATTTGGCTGAAACCAAATTTCCATGGAACAAGTAGAACCAAGTTTGTATTACGGAAAGCGTTTTGAACAATGGAAATTTCGATAGAGGGGCAGATAAATGTAAAGACACCGTATTGTTGTGATACTTGTGGAAAATGTTTTAAATCGTCTGGTGAAATAAAGAGACACACAAGAATCCATACTGGTGAGAAGCCATATAAATGTGACATTTGTGGAAAACGTTTCAAATTTGCTGGCGACTTAAAGAAACACACCAGAATACATTCTGATAAGAAGCCATATAAATGTGCCACATGTGGAAAATGTTTCAAATTTGCTGGTGACTTAAAGAAACACACAAGAATACATACTGGTGAGAAGCCATATGAATGCAACATTTGCGGAATTCGTTTCACAATTTCTTCAAATCTAAATACCCACTCAAGAATTCACTCTGGTAATAAGCCATATAAATGTGACATTTGTGGAAAAAGTTTCACACAGTCTTCAAATCTAAATAACCACTCAAGAATACACTCTGGTGTGAAGCCATATAAATGTGACATTTGTGGAAAATGTTTCACACAGTCTTCAAAACTAAGTAACCACTCACGAATACATATTGGTGAGAAACCATATGAATGTGACATTTGTGGAAAATGTTTTACATCAGCTAGTGAAGTAACGGTGCACACAAGAAAACATACTGGTGAGAAGCCATACAAATGTGGAAGTTGTGGAAAACGCTGTACATCAGCCGGTCAATTAACAATACATTTAAGAATTCATACTGGTGAGGAGCCATATAAATGTGACGTTTGTGGAAAATGTTTTAAATCGGCTGATAACTTAACTATACACACAAGAATACATACTGGTGAGAAACCATATAAATGTAACAGTTGTGGAAAGGGTTTTACAATAGCTAGTAGCTTAAGGATACACACAAGAGTACACTCTGGCGAGAAGCCATATAAATGTGACATTTGTGGAAAATGTTTTAAAACAACACATCACTTGAAGGAACACAATAAAATACACTCTGGTGAGAAGCCATGTAAATGTGACATTTGTGGAATGGGTTTCACACAGTCTTGTAACCTGAAGAAACACACAAGAATACATACTGCTGAGGAGCCATATAAATGTGATTTTTGTGGAAAATGTTTTAGAAAGACATGTGACTTGAAGAAACACACAAGAATACATACTGGGGAGGAGCCATATAAATGTGACCTTTGTGGAAAATATTTTATAAATTCTTCTAGCCTTAAAAGACACAAAAGAATACACTTTGGCGAGGAGCCATATAAATGTGACCTTTGTGGAAAATATTTCGTTTCGTTTGGTGAGCTATTGGCACACACAAAAATACACATCTAGGAGACCAGAGATACCAAACAAACGTGACATTTGAGGAAAATGTTTCTTACTTGCAAGTCACTAAACGATGCATGGAAGAATATCATAGATGAAGACATATCAATCTGAAATTTTAGTTATATATTACATTATTATTGGCTACCGATAGTGACTTAGCCCATTCCCAAACAGGACTTGGTTTTCACATACCTATATGGATTATTAGAACGCTTGGGTAAATAATGATAATAATAATAATAATAATAATAATAATAATAATAATAATAATAATAATAATAATAATAATAATAATAATAATAATAATAATAATAATAATAATGATGATATTGTCCACCCAAATTAACCCGGGACAACTTAATTTTCGTGTGCAAAGTCCGTTAGTTGAGTGCCTTAACAAAACATTGCCGAAGAGGGGTCATTACATATGCAAATGTCTCGGGTTAATCTTGCTGGACAATAATGATAATAATAATAATAATAATAATAATAATAATAATAATAATAATAATAATAATAATAATAATAATAATAATAATAATAATAACTTTATTTAGAGAAGGTAGCATATTAAGACATAATAATTCAATTGAATTTATCTTATTTGCAATATGGCCTGATAACACTCATACTAACACTAGTATACGAACACACTTTCGCCTTATTCTCAGCTTATCTCCCTTCTCTCTAACTCGCACACACAAACACACACCCAAACATTCATAAACTCTATCGTTCAATCAAATAGAGCAATGATCAACTAAAGTCATGGTACACATTTTCAATATCAATCTATGATCAACAGATTTAACTACAGATAAACATTAATTTTCTTGATTTGCTATCTATTAACCCTTTCCCGAGAGACAAAATTTTTGGGTGTTTAATTTGAATGTTTAAGCAAATGACAAAATGGATTGTACTTCAAGAAAATAAATGTGAATCATTTAGGTCAGGAAACAATAAGGCTAAAGGAGAAAAAATGATTATCAGCATTTTCTCCTTTAGTCTCAATGCTTTCCCATGTCATTTCTATTGAGGATGTCAAAGCTAGGTCTTTCTGGGAAAGGGTTAACTTAATTCTTTTTTTTTTTTTCAGTCAAAGATTTCTTTACTCTGACAGATACTCATCTTCACATTATTGTTTATAAGTTAGATAATAATTTCTTATTTTTTGCTTGAAATTAGCAAGTTTTGCCTCCGATCTTAAGCTTACAGGATGGTCGTTCCAAATGTCAACGCTTTTATAATTTAGACTATTTTGATAAATATTTGTTTTCGGTTGTTTGTTTTGATGTATGTTGATTCTGAGTTTCAGAGCGTAAATTATACAAATTATTTCTAGAAACCTTTATTAAATTCATCATGTAATCAGGAGCGTTGTAGTTTAGCGTTATCTTCTTTTGTCTCAATAATTTCTGTGCCATATCGTACACAAATTAAAATATATATTGGCACTCACTTTGTCTTCTGCGACTGCTTTCAATGCGGAACACCCAAGTTTCTGCCGTTTTGGAAAGACTTAAAGTTAATGTCACACACAAATATACGCACAGTTTAGAACTGAGAAGCCAATTCAATATGACATTTTTTCAATATGACAGGTTAACCCTTTTCCAAATGACAAAATTTTAGGGTGGTCAAAAGCTGCTGCAGATGACAAATGGTTATTGATTTAGATAGATTTGTTTACAATATAGCATGAAATATTGAGACAAAAGGAGAACTTGCGTAATATCAGCATGTTCTTCTTTTGCCTAAATGTTTTCCAGCCTTTTCGTCATGGACGACAAAACCAGGTCATGTTTGGGAAAGGTTACTAGTAAATAGCATACATGCGAATATAAAGAAATGAGAAGCCATTGCAAAACGTTGTGTAGGTATACAGCTTGATTAAAGCTGTACATAGATATAAGGTTTGGCAATAACAACAACGGTAATGCGGAAAATAAAAAAAACAACGAAATACACAATAGTCAGTTAACTAGAAGAATTCTGCGAAAATTTTATCCAGATCGGTAAATAGATGTAGGAGCATAAATTATTTTTGAGAAACAAATGGACGAAAGGACAGACAGACTGACAGACCACACGTTAACTCTTTTTGTTCCCGAGAAGATAATTGTATTGGAAAACATAGTGGGAAATGAAGAAATTGCATGTGACAAGCAGTTTCTTCATTTCGCACAATGTTTTCTATCCCTTACCAAAATATTAGCCCTGCCGCAAACAGTTGCGGCAACTTTGTTGCAAGTTTGCGGCAAATTTGCTGCAAATATTTGCCGCAAATTCGCGGCCACTTCGTTTTTCGTATGCAAATTAGTTTTCTCGCAAACTATTTGCCGCAAAGTTGAAGCAAACCGCTGATGCAACTTTCCGGCAAACTGGTTTGTTTATGTTTCTTCCAATCTTCCTGCAAACAAGAAAGCTATTCGATTAGATGCAGAGGAAAATAGGTCACCTTTTCGTCAAATTGGGATGTATTTTCAACCATAATTATACTTCCTCACTAAAACCGGAAGAGTCTTTAAATGAAAGTAAAGCGCTGGAAAGTTTTAAGCTCCACTGGCCGTCAGGCCAGCGGGCTATTGTCATGGCGGTGTGTCCGTCGTGCGTCCGTGCGTCCGTCCGTCCGTAAACTTTTTCTTTTAAAATCTTCTTCTCAGAAACTACAGGATGGATTTCAATCAAACTTCACAGGAATGATCATTGGGCGACCCTCTCTCAGATTCCTTCAAATAATTTGGATTGAAGTATAAATACCTGAGTTATCTGCCCTCGAATGTCAAACATATGTGGTTTTGACTTTATTTTTTCTCTAAAATCTACACATATAGAACAATTAAGACAAACATTTGAAAGAATGTTGGTGACTATAAGATCTTGCCTGTGTATAATTTTCAGCTTGATCTGAACTTTACATCATGAGTTATGTGCCCTTGAAATTGACAAATTGTCATTTTCGGCTCTATTTTGACTTTGTTTTCACTCTAGCAACTAAAATATTGACCAATAAAGACTAAACTTAGACAGAATGGTGGTGACTATAAGATCTTGCCTCGTCATAATTTTCAGCTTGATCTGAACTTTACATCAAGAGTTATGTGCCCTTGAAATTGCCAAAATTGCCATTTTCGGCTCTATTTCAACTTTGTTTTCATTCTAGCAACTACAAATATTGATTAAAGTGACATTTCACGATTAATTTTACATAAATTTTACTTTTATTCTATCTGAAAGAGCATGTTTTCTTATGAAAATCCTGAAAATTTCAAGCCAAAATATTGAACCGTTTACGAGAAATATATATTTTTGTGCCAAAATCAAACAAATTGTTGTGGACAACAGTTCAGATTTATATAGAATTTGTCATTTCTGTCTCAACTTTAAAGGCGTATTTTTTCGCTTATAAATAGCAACTTAAAAAACCGATAGCATTTCTACGCATTAGAATAATCAATCTTTGCATCAAGACATAATTTTACAAAATGAAATAAATGTGAAATGTCACTTTAATCAAGACAAAACTTGTACAGAATGTTGGTGACTATAAGATCTTGTTTTGGTATAATTTTCAGCTTGGTCTGAATTTACATCATGACGGTTATGTGGCCTTTGGACAAACTTGCCATGTTCGGCTTTATTTCAACTTTGTTTTCACTCTAGCAACTACAAATATTGATTAATCAAGACAAAACTTGTACAGAATGTTGGTGACAATAAAATCTTGTTTTGGTATAATTTTCAGATTGGTCTGAATTTTACATCATGAGTTATGTGCCCTTGAAATTGACTTAATTGCAGTTTTCGGCTTTATTTTCACTTTTACAACCATTAGTATTTATTAATCAAAACGGAACTTTCACAGAATCTTACTGATCATACGATCTTACTTGCTTGTAATTTTCAGCTTGGTCATGCATTTGCTTGTTTGCGCAGTCTGAACCTTTGAAATTGCATTCAACAAGACAAACAGTCAGGCCTGTGGACCGCTTCCAGACCGCCAGGGCTGTCTAGTTTATTACATTAGGTGGTAGTGATAAGTTTCACTTTTTGTGATATACCTCGCTTAAACCTTTCCCAAACAAGACCTGGCCCCGGTTTCTCGAAAAAACTTAAGTACAAACTCATGAGTCCATGCTCAAATTTACTACAACTTCAAAGGAATACTCTCCAACGTTGAAGGGTATTCGATTGAAGTTCACGTGGATTTCGTGCGATTTTAGCACGGTGCTCAGATTTGAGCATGAGAACTTACTTAAGTTTTTTCGAGAAACCGGGGCCTGGTTTTGACGTCCCTAATAGAAAAGGCTTGGGAAAACATTGAAACAAAAGAAGAAACTGCTGATAACCAGCAGTTTCTTCTTTTGTCTCAATATTTTTCTGTGCAATATTTTACACAAATCCTATCTTTAATAACATCCATTTTGTCATTTGTGGTAGTTTTTGAAGTGGATCTCCCCAAAATTTTGTCGTTTGGGAAAGGCTTAATTAATATCTTGCTCCGACATAATGTCAACAAATTTTATTTTCCCTATACAGAAATAAAAGGATAGATGGATCATCTAGGTAAAATATGCAAACATCAAGGTAATGTACATTTGGACGTCTCAAAATTCTACGACAACTATCAGTCTTAAATTCTACATTCATCCGATATGTTTATACGCGATTTTTACTTGTAGCGCAAAGTTACGTGGTTTATCGACTATATAAGTACTCTCTATTATCTCATTGGAAAGAAGTCACTTCCTTGGATAACCCAAAATATTAAAAGACAAATCAGAAAGAAGAACCGTCTATATAAACAATTTAAACAAACGGGAGATCAAAACATAAGGAACAAATTTCTAGACCTCAGAAGGGCAAGCCAAATCAAAAGTTCTTATGAACAATATCTAGAAGGACTTCTTGGAGTAAATGGAGAAAATTCAACATGTGATAGTAAAAAGCTGTTTTCTTTCTTGAAAAGTTCTAAGCAGGACCAACTAGGTACTCCTCCTCTTAAACATAATAACAGTCTCATCACTGAAACATCGGAAAGGCAGATGTTCATAATCTCCAATTTAAGTCTGTCTTTACCACCAAAGAACCATTAACACTATCTCGTCTTTGTAAAATGCAGCTCCATTATATGGCAGACTGCGGTAAGATACCTTTTACAACATTACCACCTTCTTTTCAGAAATCCTCTCCTGTTATGGCAGAGCTAGACATATCTGTAGCTGGCATTACCAAACTCTTAAAAAATCTCAAGCCTAGAAAGGCTGCCCAGATAAAATTAAACCTATTATTTTAAAGGAACTCTGCATGGAAATTGCACCCATTCTTCAAATTATATTTGACCGTTCTATTAAAACGGGGATACTACCCAGTGAATGGCTCCATGCACAGGTCAGCCCTATATTTAAAAAGGGTGACAAGTCGTCAGCGGCAAATTATCGCCCCATCTCCTTAAAGTGACATTTCACATTTATTTCAATTTTTTAAACTACCGGGTATGTCTTGATGCAAAGATTGTTCATTCTAATGCGTAGAAATGCTATCAGTTTTTCTAAGTTTTTCTAAGTTGTTATTTGTAAGCGAAAAATGCACCTTTAAAGTTGAGACAGAAATGACAAATTCTATATAAAACTGTTGTCCACAACAATTTGTCTAATTTTAGCACAAAAATATATATATATCGTAAATGGTTCAATATTTTGACTTGAAATTTTCAGAATTTTCATAAGAAAAGATGCTCTTTCAGATAGAATAAAAGTTAAATTTATGTAAAAATAATTGTGAAATGTCACTTTAACCTGCATACTTTGCAAGGTCCTCAAACATATTATAGCTTCAAACCTAGTAAAACATTTAGACAAGAATGGCCTGTTGTATGACTTGCAACACGGTTTCAGGGAGAAAAGGTCATGCGAGTCACAACTTGCCATGCTATACGAGGACCTTGCAAGGTGTGCTGGGATGGGAAAACAAACGGATCTCATACTGCTGGATTTTTCAAAGGCCTTTGAAAAGGTAAATCACTCAAAGCTACTTTGGAAACTCCATCAGTATGGGATCAGAGGGAACACACTATCCTGGATTCGTGCCCCCCTGGGTAACAGGACCCAAACCGTTGTTACTGAAGGCGAGGAATCGGGGTCGGTCCCGGTGACCTCTGGAGTACCCTAGGGGTCAGTCCTGGGACCTATCCTGTTCCTCGTCTACATTAATGACCTCCCGGAGGAACTTTCCTCAAAATGCCGTCTTTTTGCGGACGATACAGCCGTCTACATGACAGTTGGAGGCCTGGAAGATAACTCCAAACTCCAATCAGATCTGGACAAACTGTCGGTGTGGGAGGACAGGTGGGACATGGAGTTTAACTCCTCCAAGTGCAGGTGGTACATGTGACAGCCGCCAGGAAAGCAATTAACACAGTGTACTCCTTACATGGTCAGATCCTGGAGGCGGTTACATGTGCCAGGTACTTGGGGGTGGACATCTCCAGTGGCCTATCCTGGAACTCCCACATCGACCGGATTACAGCAAATGCTAATCGCACACTCGGCTACAAGTTTACGCCGTAATATAAAAACCAAAAAACCGTAAGGTGAGGGAGACTGCCTACAATACGCTAACTAGTGCGACCCCAACTAGAATATTCCGCGGCTATCTGGGACCCCCATACAAAAGACAAAATAAATCAAATAGAGAAAGTCCAAAGGCGAGCTGCGCGATGGACTCTCAATAATTATGATCGAAGAGCTAGCGTTAACTCGATGATTGACCAGCTTGGCTGGCGATCCCTTGAACAAAGACGATCAGACGCCCGTCTCTGTCTCTTCTATAAAATAGTGCACAACCTTATTGCTGTACCTCTTCCAGACTACATCCGACAGACAGATAGACTCTCCGGACACAATCATTCAATGTCGTTCCGCCAGATTCATACTTGTAAACAAAAACTTTTACAAATTCTCTTTCTTTCCTTTGGCTATAGTGCAATGGAACGCACTCCCTGAAGATGTTGTCAGTTTACAAGACTTTGTATGTATGTAAACTGCAACACTCAAAACCATAATCCACTTGTTGTGTTTTTACACTCATTCTTGAAAAAAGTGCACAATTACTGAAATTCTATGTCCCCCACTAGTAATGATTTAATTGGAAGGTTTTTGTTTTCGTTTCTTTGCTAAAGATTATACTATAGACACCTTGCACGTATTTCAAGCATGATATAAGACCAGGAACTATTTTTTCTCCTTAAATTTTACATTTCTTTAGCTTATTTTCCATGAATTTTGGTTGTCCCTGCACTGGTGCAATTCAAAATCAGCTTGATTTTAACGCAGTTTAATCTATATTTGCCTCGATTATCTCTCTATTCTTTTCCAAATATATTTTCCTGTGGTCTGATTACTGTTTCGTGGGAATGCAAGACTAAACTTTTTTGAGATAAAGGTTTTTCTGATGTCCCGATTTCCAGCGTAAGATACATAACGCTACTTTAACTGATAGTAAAACACAACATGATGTGTTCCTAAGGTCAAAACGGTTTTTAGTGGTAGGTTAGATATTAACGTAAACAGAAACACACACAAAAAGATCAAGCTTATTAACATTTTCAAATAAAACAACATCAAAGTTCAAAAATAGGAATCCCCCCATTTTTTTCATAAGATACGTTACGGCTTAAACCTACTTTTATTTCGAATCTTTCACCATTTTTCATACACGTGATATACTAAATGATTCCAAACCTTCTTTAGAAAAAATAATATGCAGTGGAATTAACCAGGGAACTTTATTCCTGATGAATTTCCTTAAAATCTAATTTATGAATAAGATACGTTATGATAAGATACGTGACGCTCGACTAAGTCATGGCAATAAAAAACTAATGTGATCAAATTAGACTATCCACTTGGACTTCTTTTCGAACATAGTATACTTTGGACAAAGAATAGACATCCATTTTAATGAAATCACCATTTTTATACAATAAATGAAAGAAACCAATACAAAACAACCATATCTATTCCAATGCCCTCCAAAGGAAGACAAGCTATGGAAAACTTCTGATAACATTCTTTGTAGAATCGTTGATCCAGTTGGCACACAAAAACGCATGTGTCTTTTAGTAATTGTTCACGAAGTCCTTGAATTATTTGAAACAATAAAACAAATGAAATCATAAGATACGTTACAAACCATTTTGATTGCACTGTTTTCAAAATAAGTGCCGCATTGGCTAGTTTTACTATAGTATTTTATCATGTTCTGTATATGTTTAAATGGCAATTGTTACAAAGAGATTAGAAAGGGTATTCGGTGCAAATATCCTTTACCATTGACACAATTAAGCATTTCGAATATATTGGTATCTTGTTTAATCCTTATTTCTCGGACTGTCTTCTATAATTCAAGCTTGAAACAAGTTCATTTCTAACCAACGCCTAAGCCTACAGATATTCCTTTCACTTTTTACCAAAAATATATAAAATGCGATAATGTATGCATGTTCAAAAGATAGATATTTTGTGTTGAAATAAGATACGTTACGGCATGGTTCCTTACCTTGTGACAATCACTAAGGCTAAATGAATTAGAATAAGATAACTTTTGTGTTATAATTCAATTGAGTGGTATCTTATCTTTATATTTTCAGCAGGAGTTCATTGTATTTCATACAAGGTCTATTCATTTCATTCAAAACAAACAAAAAATAATAAGAGAAAAGGTATTTCCTTTAAATACGATCTTTAAGGCCTTAATATTTTTATAACAAGTCAATAAATCATCATTTTCTCGCAATACATTAAATTCTTGATCTGGCAGAAACCTAATTTGAATCGTCACCCAACACCAATAGACAAAACTAATGTGTAAACAGGAAAACCAAACACCATAACGTATCTTATCATGCATAGACGTCACTGTGTTTGGATCCAAAAATTGAAAAAATCCGGCTTTGTTTGGGTACACTAAAATTGAATTCTCTAATTTCAACAAATATTTTCCAAGAATAAGTCAAAAACTAAGTATTTCAGAATGGTCAGTTTTTCAGATTTTTATATTTCTAATTGTGCACTTTTTTCAAGAATGAGTGTTTAACCTGCTTTTAAACATTCGTCTTTAACACTTTTTTAACCTATCATCTTTTATCTCCTTCACCTAGTATCTTTCTTTTATCTTTTTTCTACTTACTAACATTTGCTCGACAGCGCTAACCTGTCTAAAATGTCCGCGAGGGCGTATGACAGTATATCGAGATAGATAGAAGTACTGTAAGTGCTTTGATCCAGCATATAATATACTTTTTATGAACTTTCTCGGTTATCTCCCTTGTTGTTCTAGCCGCCATTGTTTTCACTGTTCGGTCGACAAGCTTACTAACACCGTATATTCTCGTGCACAACAAACTAAGACCATTTCTTCATATTACAGCATCGCCGGAGTTTTCAATTAATCGTGGTAAAAGAAATAATTGTTGAAATATATGTTCGTGACCTACTTTTGTTTACAGATTTTCGCTCTATGCAACTACCTCGGTAAAGGCCGGATATCACGAGGAAACAAAATACCGTTGACTCTTTTTGGAGCTAGTTTCTCTGTGTACCACCCGTGATAGGGGAGATTCGGGATTTCTCGGACACGTGGGTAATCTCGGACAGCTAGACGTTTCTCTAAGTATAAATAAAGAATTTTCATTAAATATTTCCCAAAATCAGATGTATCTCTTTTTTTCCTCAATAGTTTCCATGCTATATTGTACACAAATTATATCTTTAACAACATCCATTTTGTTGTCTGACAAAAGTCTGAGGACCGGTTAAATTGAACAGCCAACCTTTTTTTGTTGTTTGGGAAAGGGATAAATCCATGATTGATTGGGATTTATTGCATCATTCAACTGCTATTGTCATATTGCGACAGCTGGAGCACCTAATTATGGACTGATGTTGTTTCTCGTACCAGTACTTTTACAGATTTCGTTTCACATCCCATTTGGTCTACTCCCAATTCGTCTACTCCCAATTCTACTATTTTGGACATCATTCCCATTTCATCTACTTTTCTACACTTAGTAAATCAATTGTTTGCATTTTTTATTTGGTATACAGTCATTTCGTACCATAACCATTTCGTACCATAATATAATTGGTCATTTCGTACCAAAGTTTGGTCATTTCGTACCATAGTTTGGTCATTTCGTACCATAATTTCGTCCCATAATCTTATAATTTGGTACCACATTTTATTGGAAAAGCTGTCGACAAAAGTAGAAAAAATGGATAAAGATATGAAAAATATTTATGACATAATTTTACCAAAAAAAAACACGCTTTTAATCAACTAAAATATCAAAAACCAGACATTTGGTTTAATTGTTAATTGGTTGTTTGCTGTCACTGATTGTCACACCTTTTATATGTTAATTACAGAACCAATCTACTTCAACTTCAACTTCAATGAAATACTCTTCAACGCCACGATGGACATCAACTGAAGAGGGCATCTATTATCAATTAAAGTCTACCCGCAAACAAGCAATTATCATTTAGGCCGACAATATGTGGCATTTCTTAACTCTTTCCCAAACGACAAAAATATGGTTGCAAATTTGAAAGCTGATACAGACGACAAAGTTCATGTTGATAAAGAAGGGATTTATTTAAGCTTTGAAATATTGAGACAAAAGAAGGTACTCGTCTGTGATATTAAAAAACATCATAACTACAGTTTTTATATAAAGTTGTGGTTACGAAGTTTTTCAATAGCCTAACACAGACGAACTGCTGGTTATCATCATTTTCTTCTTTTGTCTGAACGTTTTAAAAGACCTTTCTATCGGAGACCTGAAAACGAGGTCTTGCTTTGGAAAGGGTAAAGATTTTAGACTGTTCCAAATTCAAGATTGGCAGGCGGTCGTATGAATTTTTACTTTCTTGTTAAAATAACATTGTGGGAAATGTAGAAATGGCTTGCCGCAAGCCATTTCTTCATTTTCTACGATGTTTTCAAAAAGCATTTGCATTGTGCAGCATCAAACGGCGATACATTTACTAGAAAGGCTTTGGAAAACATTTAGGCAAAAGAAGAAATCGCTGATTACAAGTTTTACTTGAATTAATCCTTTTAAAACAAATTTAAGTTTTCTTTTGAGTTTGGCATTGCAGGCAATCGGCTTAACATTTTTATCCCAACAACATATTAGTAAATATAGCCTAAACTACACATGTAGATCTAGTAGATAGGTTTTTGCATGATTTTCTTTTTAAATATGAATTTATTTTGTGGTCAAAATTGCAAAATGTTTGGGAAATCTGTTCATCTTCGATAAGCATTCACATTTTTTATATTTCACAGAGAAAATCATGTGTACGAAGTTTAAAATATATGGTACAAAACGGTAAAATTATGGTACGAAATGACCAAAGTTATGGTACGAAATGACCAAAATTATGGTACGAAATGACCAATTATGGTACGAAATGACTGGTACGAAATGGTTATGGTACGAAATGACCATAATTCTTTTATTTCATTGGAGAATATCAGTGTTTCCGAATACCTTGTTTTGGCCGACTTAGCGTTTTAAGGATATCGTATAAGATCAGACAGCGAACAAAGCGCCACAACTTTTGTCGAACTTTCCGTTGTTTTTGAATGGTAGTATGCTCTGATGTAAATGAGCGAATCAACATATCAAAGAGAGAATTTCATCAGAGAAAACTCGGATTATGCTTTCTCATGCATTTTTAGAAGGAACAGTCAATTTTGATTTTGAATATTTTAACTTAATCACAGATATGACCATAAGTAGGCCTGCCTGTGGATATGACTTTATTTGGTCAGCTGATTATTCATTGAACTTCACTGGACAGCTATTCTGGTCAGCTACTTTATTTGGTCAGCTGATCAGAGTTTCCATTCACGCAAAATTGTGCGTGAAACACGCATATTTGAAAGAAATCACGTACAAAATTACGGCCCCGTACGTGATTTCACGCACAAAAATTTGGATCAGCATCTTTAGGTGCCAGTTATTAATAGATCTAGATCTAGATCAAACAATTCCGAAAGTGAAACTAACCAAGGAAACTCCGGAAACTAGACTAAATCTGTGTTACTCATATATGTGATGATTTGAGCAAGATCAAAAACGCCGCAAACACAGTCAATTGATGACGTAGTCATTCCAGTTTCAATATAACCACGTGATGTTTACGCACCCAAATAAGGTTACGTTTTACTATGATTTGTTTACAAAAGTCGCGCGCGCAACAAAGGGCGGGAAATTCATGCCGCCACGCGATTACACAAATTGACTCTTGATTACACAGATGAATTCTGTCTACATATTAAACTGGTGTGCTTGCTCGACCATTTAGACAGCAAATCTAGCTTTCGAATTATAAAAATAAAAAAGTAGGTGTTGCCAGTAATGTAAATTGGCGATTGAATGATCATTTACAGTAAATGATGGAGTCAAGTCTGAGCCACATTCGATGAAGTGGCGATCGCCAGCGCGTACCCTGTCTGTCATTTATACCGAAGAAACAAAACAAAAATACAATTTTTTGTGTACTTTGATATAATTTTCGGAAACTACCGAAGATTCCCGAAAAACTGATATTTCCAAATTGTACCACGTCGGCGAAGGATATCGGAATATAGCGATAATTCCGCGCAACACTTTTAATAAGCGTGCATTGCAAATTACACACATATTTCATTGTTTTATTGGTTTTTACCCCTATTTTCTGTCCCATACCCCCATTTTTCAATGACAGTGCGTGCAAAACCCCTAAATAAAAATCTGAGTGGAAACACTGCTGATTATTAATTGAACTACATTGGTCAGCTATTCTGGTCAGCTACTTTATTTGGTCAGCTGACTATTCATTGAACTTCACTGGTCAGCTATTCTGGTCAGCTACTTTATTTGGTCAACTGATTACGGTATTCATTGAACTACATTGGTAAGCTACTTTATTTGGTCAGCTGACTATTCATTGAACTACATTTGTCATCTATTTTGGTCAGCTACTTTATTGGGTCAGCTGGCTATTCATGGAACTTCACTGGTCAGCTATCCTGGTCAGCTACTTTATTTGGTCAGCTGACTATTCATTGAACTACATTTGTCATCTATTTTGGTCAGCTACTTTATTTGGTCAGCTGGCTATTCATGGAACTTCACTGGTCAGCTATCCTGGTCAGCTACTTTATTTGATCAGCTGACTATTCATTGAACTTCACTGGTCAGTTACTCTGGTCAGCTACTTTATTTGGTCAGCTGACTTTTCATGATACTTCAAATATGAATAATCAACTATTCTACTCAGTATTTTTGGGGCAGCTGACTATTCCTCGAAAATCAAAATGTCAGTAATACCAGTAAGAAAAAATAATGTCATCAACATTCATTTTTCAGCTAGTAAAAGACATTATTTCACATATTTTGTCTGTAGAAAATATGACCTCAGAAAATGTATCCATTCAATTGGTTAAGGTTTGGATTACATTCAACCTTAGGCTTTTTATCCTTTCCCCCCAAAAACATGGTTTTGATGTTTTGGTAAAGAAAGCTTTTGAACTCATTCAGACAAAAGAAGGAATTTGATAAATACCAAAATTTCCTTTGATTTAATGTTTCCTATAGATCTACAATAGAAAAATAATTTTCAATTTTAACTAAATCTAAAGCTCCCTTGTTTGGGGGAATTGTTAAGGAGATGGGTGATAATGATTGCAATAATTCATATGCTTAACTCTTTCTCAAACAAGACCTTGTTTGGACGTCCCCTGTAGAAATGCTTTGAAAAAATGTGGACAGAAAAAAATGCTGATGGATCTAATTATCAATATTCCATCTGCTTCGATATATTTTATTTTACTAAATTTCACGTAAATTCTACATAATTTAATTATGTCTCCTGGAGTAGCTTTCAAATAGGAGCAGTCTAAATATTGACCATTTGGGAAAGGGTTAAATAAATGATTTTAGCTTAGATTATTGTAATATTTACTATAATGCTTACATTAGGAATGAATTAGTTAATTGTTAAAATGTCTTTATACTTAGTGAAATACATCATTGTACACTCTCATATACCACATTATTAAACACTATAAGTCCATTTAAAAACAAATTCGAGAAAGAGAGAACTTTAAGATTCATTCCAGCAGCATAAAAATGGGAAATATTATAAGATAAATAAAGGAAAAGTGTGAATTCTTTAAAATGTGTTTCTTTGCAGCTATTATCAATTCAATTTTTTTAAAGAAAGAAAAAAAAAGACATCAAAACAACAACAGCAAAAAAACAAAACAAAAACAAAAAACACACACACACACACACGCACAATTAGATCTATGACAAGAAATTGAAAAGAAATGTTCACAAAATATAAATCTAAAACAGTTTTTAAATAACAGCAAAATGGCAAAAACAAAACTATTTGATAAATATTTGCAACATTTTTTTCCCTAGAACAATCTTCCTAATTCAATAATAAGAAGTCCTAAAAACTGTACTTAAGTATAAGATAAATCTAATGTAAAAAAATCCATCTATGTCTATAATATGAGAATAAAGTGTGGGTTAAGGAGGAGTTGCAGATCAGCAGTCAAAAATAAGTGAAAGCAAGACAGTGGTAACTCTGTGGTCAGCCAAATGCCTGGTCAGTCAGTCAGCTGGTCAGCCAGTCAGCTTTTTATACCTACCCTGTATTTATAGGTATAACGGCGCGTCATCAATCGAATGCGCCTGAATAGATGACACCACGTGTCATGTATCGTGACATGTGGGGAAGTTTACTGTTTCTGTGACGTAGTGTCCGACTACACGGTGTATTTTCGTATTTAGCTATTTTAAACTCGGACACTAAGGTTTTCTCCATGTTCATCCGATTTTCATGCGCGAATTAGAAACATAAATGATGTCGACTGCAACAGCTTTCAAATTGGAGCACTGTGGAAAACTTTACTGTTTTGGAATGAGTTAAAACAACAGTTGCGTCCAAGATTCCCCGTTCAATGTCCGGATTTACCTTACTCTGATAGTACATGTATACTTTATTTCGTAAAATTATCTACCTTGGCTTTATTTTAATTGTTTTAGCCAATGAAATTAGTGTAGAACTGGAATACTTTAATTATACCCCCCACAACGAAGTTATGGGGGGGTATACTGGAATCAGGTTGTCCGTCTGTCCGTCCGTCTGTCTGTCCGTCTGTCCGTCCGTCCGTCCGTGGACATAATTTTGTGTCCTCTTCTCCTCCCACAGTTTATGACCAATTTTGCTGAAATTTTATCAGGTTGTTTCCTATCATATGAAGTTGTGCACCTGCAATTTTCATCTTGATCCAGTCATCAGTTTTAGAGTTATGCCACTTTGAACTTTTTAATGGGGGGGGGGGGGGGGGGGGAACATAATTTTGTGTCCTCTTCTCCTCCCACAGTTTATGACCAATTTTGCTGAAATTTTATCAGGTTGTTTCCTATCATATGAAGTTGTGCACCTGCAATTTTCATCTTGATCCAGTCATCAGTTTTAGAGTTATGCCACTTTGAACTTTTTAATGGGGGGGGGGGGGGGGAACATAATTTTGTGTCCTCTTCTCCTCCCACAGTTTATGACCAATTTTGCTGAAATTTTATCAGGTTGTTTCCTATCATATGAAGTTGTGCACCTGCAATTTTCATCTTGATCCAGTCATCAGTTTTAGAGTTATGCCACTTTGAACTTTTTAATGGGGGGGGGGGGGAACATAATTTTGTGTCCTCTTCTCCTCCCACAGTTTATGACCAATTTTGCTGAAATTTTATCAGGTTGTTTCCTATCATATGAAGTTGTGCACCTGCAATTTTCATCTTGATCCAGTCATTATACCCCCCACAACAAAGTTATGGGGGGGTATACTGGAATCAGGTTGTCCGTCCGTCCGTCCGTCTGTCCGTCCGTCTGTCCGTCCGTCTGTCCGTCCGTCCGTGGACATAATCTTGTGTCCTCTTCTCCTCCCACAGTTTTTGACCAATTTTTCTGAAATTTTATCAGGATGTTCCCTATCATATGAAGTTGTGCACCTGCAATTTTCATCTTGATCCAGTCATTAGTTTTAGAGTTATGCCACTTTGAAGTTTTTAAGGGGGGGGGGGGTGGACATAATCTTGTGTCCTCTTCTCCTCCCACAGTTTTTGACCAATTTTTCTGAAATTTTATCAGGGTGTTTCCTATCACATGAAGTTGTGCACCTGCAATTTTCATCTTGATCCAGTCATTAGTTTCAGAGTTATGCCACTTTGAAGTTTTTATTATGGGGGGGGGGGTGTAGTTAAAATTTACTATTTTGTTTCCGTGTTCTAACTTGAGAACCGGTTGACCTAGAATCATGAAACTTTACACAGTTGTTGCCTATGACCAATGGAGGTGCCCTACTGTTTTGGGGTCACCATGGTCAAAGGTCAAGGTCACAGTTAGACTTTGTTTAAAATCCGTTTCCATGCTCTAAGTCAAGAACATTTTGACCAATAGCACTTTTTCAGTGACAAGGCCCTAGTGGGGGGTATTCGTCCGCTTTGCGACAGTTCTAGTTGTTTTAGTTGTTGATTCAAAAGCTTGTCTGTCCGAGAGAGTGGGATATATATCCATGGTGTCATGACAGACACTACGTTTTTTGTGTCCGAGTTATACCGAATCTCCCCTAGATATAATCCATAAGTAGCAGACCCGTCGTAGGAAGCAATTTCATTAAATTGGGTGGGCTCAAGCCCGTTTGTTTGAAATGGGGGGAGGCTGAATTTGATTTTCCCTATATGATATCTAAAGAGGTAACAGTGTAAAACAAGTATCTGGTGTTGTATGCAACACATAAAGTCCCCTACCGGCTTCACATTGACTCAATATGGTAATCAATAATAGATTAAGATGAACAAGTCATCAAAATAATTGTCAAACGTATGAAATGTTATGCCCAAAATTTCGGAAATATAATTCAAATGACTTGAATAAAGTTACTAAAAGATCAATGATTTGTAATTGCTACCATAGCAAGTGTAATTTTATAAAATAAGAACAACGGTAATCTAAATGTTTAGTGATATTTTTTTGCAAGCAAGTTTTCAGCGATCTTAATAAGTTATAAAGACCTTAACCCTTTCCCAAACGGCAAAAATTTAGGGTTGTCTAATTCAAAAGCTGCTGTAGACCCCATAATGGATGTTAATGAGAGCAGGAATTGTGTACAATACAGTAGAGAAAATATTGAGACAAAAGAAGAAAATGCTATTTCCGTTACCATAGCAACCGCACTTTTCGTCAAAGAACAAAGATAAAATGATGTGCATAATCTACACATTGCCATGTAGTCATATACCAAGTCTCATCAAATTAGCTTACTTACTTATTAACTTATCGCAGGATCCAATATTTTTTGCCATATTTTCACTATTTCCGTAACCATAGCAACAACAATTTTAGTCTAAAAACAAAAATAAATGATGTGCATAATCTACACATTGCCATATAGTCATATACCAAGTCTCATCAAACTAGCTTGCTTAGTTATTATCTTATCGCAGGATCCCATTTTTGGCCATATTTTCACTATTTCTGTAACCATAGCAACCTCAATTTAAGTCGAAAAACAAAAATAAAATGATGTGCATAATCTACACATTGCCATCTAGTCATATACCAACTTTCATCAAAAACGCTTGCTTAGTTATTAAGTTATCGCGGGATCCAGATTTGAGCGGACAGACGGACGGACGGACAGACAGACGGACGGACGGACGGACGGAGGGCAAACCTATAGTCCCCTCCGGTGTGAACACCGGTAGGGGACTAATAAGGAAATTTTGACATTTTTGGTCAACTTTGGGGGTGGGGGGTGGAAGCTCCCTAGCAACTCCCCCCCCCCCCCCCGTTAATACGGGCCTGATTAGTTGTGGGTTGTGCCTAGCTGCGAAATCGTAGCCACAACCTTGATGGTGGGTTTGTGATCCAAAATTTATAAAAGTTTTGTTTACAGTATAATTTTATTGCAACTAACTAAGTTGTGCCTGACCAGGCGGCTTTTTCCATAATCCGAGTTTTCTCTGACAAAATTTGCTCGTTGATATATTGATGTCGCTCATTTACATCAGAGCGCACTACCATTCAAAAACAGGAAAGTAGGCCATTGTAAACAAAGGCTGTTCAGGGGAGGGTTGTAATGTTGCAAAACATTGCCTAGACACCTTTTAGAAATACTTTTTGGTCTTGAATTTTTCACCAGGGCGAGGCATGACAATAAATGGTTTATTAGCTCACCTCAGCACAAAGTGCTCAAGGTGAGCTACTGTGGTCACTCACTGTCCGGCATCTGTCTTTCCGTTCACAATTTCTTTTAACATCTTCTCCTCCTAAACCATTGGTCCAATTTTACACCAAACTTGGCAGAAATGTCCCCTGGGTAATCCTTTTCAAAACTTGTTAGCAAATTTTTGATTCATCAAAAATGTGGGTGTGGCAGGGCGGGGCTTATCGGACTTAGAGAAATCTTAAAGCCGCTATAGCTGTCAAAAAATGCCAATTTGCCAAAAAAGGGTGTACAGCAAAGTATGAGCAAAAAGATGCTGAAAGACCGTATTTCAAGCGAGTAACTATGTGCTGTTTACCCACAATAAGCGCTGCTGGGCATGTATATTGACATTCTAACTCCACGGCGCTGAAAAGTTTGCTGGGTGTACTGTTTACAATTGTGTCTACACTTAAAGACACTTCCAACACAACACTTACATTTTTCATTATAATTAAATAAATAATGCAGTATATCTTATGAAAATTTCAGCAAATATAAATCAATAACATTTACATATGTTCTGTAAATTTCATCTAAATCGGTTGATCCAAACATTAAAAATATTTTAACGTTTTCTACCAAGACTCAAATATGAAAAGTCACAAAACCACAGGCTATTGCAGATTTCAATAGCATCAAAGTTGCCTCACCAAATCATACTCATATCTCGAACTCTTGCTTCATAAGATCTGATAACATGCTTCCGCATTAAAAACAATACTAGAATTCATGTGCACCTATTTTATTTAAGAATTATTGTTTTGCATTTGTCAGCATAGCGTGAAATCGTCCAATTGACCAAACGCCAATCGACAGATCGCTCCGCCCAACATAGAATTTAAGACAAACAATGGGGATGTGATCGTTACTAGGGAACGATTTTATCAAGTTAATCGTGACGTAAATTCGGACAAACAAAATAGTATTTCGTAGGTGTTGTTATAAAATCTCGTAACTACGGCTTGATTTAAGCCGTAGTTACGAGATTTTATAACAACACCGACGGTTTATCAAAACATAACAGTAAACCTAGTCTATTGTTAGCACAAAATTCTTTGCCACTGGCATGACGATTGTTTTGATTGTCAGTCGATAAATCGATACAATAACACATGCAACGAAGAACAATTGGGGCATGACATTTTTCTGATCGTCCATTTGCTAATCGATGTTTTTGATTGACAGTCGGCGTTTGGCCAATTTGTTACCAGAGATTAATTTCTCGCCTTTTTTGCTCCAAGATATGTTCAACAACTGTAACATATACTTAAAAGGGACGAGTGAAGAACTATCCCGCAAAGATTCATCATAAATTTATGCTTTGTCAATGAGAAGGGATGTCTTTGTGTCATCTAGACTCATGATGGACAAACATTATGTAAGCTGAATGACATAAACTTTAGTGCTGTTACATTAAAAACACGAATAGCGAATAATTTTCGCGCCAATTTGTGCTAGAAATAGATTTCTAATGGGAAAACCCCCAACAACGTTTGCCGGGTACCAGTCTAATATTTTGTTTATCGGTCATGAATCGGACATTTTTTTGGTAACAGTGTTAGCAAAAAATTATTATTTTCAAGCGAATTACAAAGTCAAATGACATCTACAAGTTAGCCAAGCAGTTGCGCAGAGACAACCAAGATGTCATTGGAGAGAAACCTGTCAAAAATGATGAAGGTGAGCTCTGCCTGGACGACGAATCAAGAAAGGCCGCATGGAAACAGCACTATGAAAAGCTATTGAATGTTGAATTTCCCTGGAACCCAGACGAACTATCTGAGGAACCCCCTGTTGAAGGTCCCTGTATCCAGATCACCACAGAAATGGTGGAAAAGGCCATCAACAAAATGGCTCTGGGCAAAGCAGCTGGCCCCTCAAGGATTGTCGCAGAATTGATAAAGCCCACTGGCTCAACTGGTGCAGCACAGATAAGAGACCTTTTCCAAACAATCATTCAGGAAGGCCAGATACCACAAGACTGGGAAGAAAGTTATATAGTCAGTCTATACAAGGGAAAAGGAGACGCACTAAACAGGGGAAACTACAGAGGTCTCAAACTGATAGACCAGGTTATGAAAGTACTAGAGCGTGTAGTTGAACAGCTAATCAGGCAGCAAGTGAATATTGATGAAATGCAGTACGGCTTCATGCCAGGCAAAGGTACCATAGATGCCATTTTCATCATCAGACAGCTGCAAGAGAAGCACATAGCTGCAAACAAACCTCTATACTTGGCATTTGTTGACCTTGAAAAGGCTTTCGACCGTGTACCCAGGAAGGTAATCTGGTGGGCACTGCGCAAACTAGGAGTTGATGAATGGCTTGTCCAGATTATACAGTCCATGTACTCCAACGCAAGAAGCAGAGCTCGAGTGGGCGACACATACAGCGAAGAGTTTGAGGTCAAAGTAGGGGTTCATCAGGGTTCTGTACTCAGCCCCCTTCTTTTCATAATCGTCTTGGAAGCCCTGTCAATAAACTTTCGCACAAGCTGTCCATGGGAATTACTTTATGCGGACGACCTAGCTATTGTCGATACCTCACTGGAAGCACTTATAGCAAGACTCACTGACTGGAAAAAGGGTATGGAAGACAAGGGCCTTAGGGTCAACATGAACAAGACCAAGCTGATGATATCTAACCCCAGTCAAGATCCTGTGAGAGAGTCAGGAAAGTTCCCATGCGCCGTATGCCTCACTGGAACAGGACAGAACTCTATCTACTGCAGCAGCTGCTCACATTGGGTTCATAAGAAGTGCAGTGGGATCAAAGGCTCACTTAAACCTGACCCAAGTTACAAATGCCCTAGATGCACTGGAATCATCACACCAAATGTTAGCAGCACCCCAACTGAGGTATCGATTGGACAGGACAAACTGGAATTCGTACAAAGCTTTTGCTACCTAGGTGACACACTATCTACCAGTGGCGGCTGCGAACTAGCTGCAACAACACGGTGTAAGTCTGCTTGGAAGAAGTTCAGGGAGCTCCTACCTATCCTAACAAACAGGAACCTTCCCATCACAACAAGAGGTAGACTCTACTCTGTATACATACGTCCAGTGCTGCTGTATGGATCTGAGACATGGGCTGTGTCATCAATCACCCTCAAGAAACTGTACAGAAACGAGAAGGCCATGATAAGATGGATCTGCGGCATCAAGCCAGAAGACAAGGTAACACTTGAAACTCTGACCTCGCAGCTGCACATCAGAGACTTGTCCAGTGTCCTGAGGGCCAACCGACTAAGATGGCTTGGCCACGTTGAACGCAGCTCTGGTTGGGTGTCAAAGGTTCGAACCATCAGTGTACAAGAGAACCGAGCACGAGGAAGACCTAAATTGACATGGGAAGAGCTAGTAAGAAGAGACCGCGAGGACGTAGGACTTACAAATACCAATCCTTTTGATCGACAGAAATGGAGAGGGAGACTTCGCTCTAGACTGGGCAGCCAGGCCCCACCCTCTGAAGAGGACTAATCCACGGCCTGGATAAACTAAATAGGATGATGATGATGATGATGATGATGATGAAGCGAGATATAGGTCGATCATAGATAATGCAGGCGGGAACTAAAACTACGAAACATTGCGCATATGCAACATGCAAGATTGCTTCCAGAAACGGAGACAGACCAGAAATGACAAACGTTTTTTCTTGAGATTCCCCAGCAGCTTAACCAGAAAAAACATAAAAAGTCTGAAAGTAAAGTAGCTATGATCATGAAACTTCTCGGGTAGATAGATCTCACCAAGGAGAAGTGCAACGCACAAGGAGCATAACTCTACCTTGCTTATTTTGTGAGATATTACCCTTTGTTGTAGGCCTACATAGTGAAAGCCTTTGGGGATATCAAATCACATTCAGCGACAAATTCTAGTTTTTGGAAGCAAATTTTCCAAATTTGCTTCTCTTAGCAGCCATGCGTCTCTGCACTTTACCATTCTCTGCATACCACACAACATCTTCCGGTCTTCCTCACTATAAATAGTTCTATCAAAAGCAAAGATTAATGAGGTAACAGTCATTCGAATATTCAATATGTAAGTCTGAAGTTATGTGTAGATATTGAATTGTGTGACTGAAAATGAAACATTCAATTAATCATGTCTCTAAGAGAAGAAAAGATCCATGTAGTAATTTGCTTTATTATGGTTCAAAGAATTAGTCCAATGGCCTTCCTTGTAAATGGGTCAGTCGAGTTTACTGAACTATGAAATATATTCAGCTTACACAAACGATTAATATGCATGAAGTTGTGCTAAAAATAAATACAACTCCATCATGAAATCAAAGTATGCAAGGTATTCTGGATAATCAAAGTACTTAATCAAAATACTCTACGAATCAAAGTATTCAAGGTATTCAAATGGATAATCAAAGTACCTAATCAAACTACTCTATTTCTGGCCCCGGTTTCTCGAAAAAAACTTAAGTATGTTCTCAAATCTGAGCACAGTGCTCAAATTGCATGAAATCCACGTGAACTTCAATGGAATACCCTTCAACGTTGGAGAGTATCCCTTTGATGTTGAGCATGTTCTCATGAGAATATACTTAAGTTTTTTTCGAGAAACTGGGGCCTGGACAGGCCTACATTTTTGAAAAATTTGCTTCCAAACAGTACTGTCAGTACTTTGATTTTTTCTATATTAACCATTTCCCAAACAAGACCGGTTTTGACGTCCCCAACAGAAAATTCTTGGGAAAACATTGAGGCAAAAGAAGAAAATGATGATCGACCAAATTGAAGAGGCCTGCTCAGCAGACCAAAAGAGTGTGAATAACTTCTTTGGATATTGATGATCAATTTTCTTTTGTCTCAATATTTTCTCTGAGATAAAACACTAAAAGTATTCACATCCGTTTTGTCATCTGCAGACTTTTTTCAATTTGGCCAAACATGACATTTTGTCGTTTTGGAAAGGGTAAGCAAGTACGCACGAGCGACACGACGAAGCCAAGGCAGGACCGTATGTGTAAACATTACTTGTTTTAAACTGCTTATTTCATAGTTACCGATCTTAAAAAGTACACGACAGTGCAGCAACCTTCTTAACTCTGAATTAGAATGTTTCTCAACAAATGATTACGGCAATCCAGCTCTTAAAACGCCATCTTCGGCAAGTTGAGCGTGGAAAAACTTCGCGAGATTCACAGCCATTATTTGTACGATAGGAGATTCCCAATCTATTTTTAGACCAGTGAGGCGTGACGATGACGTTTTTGTTCATACGACAAAATCGAACGCTATTTACGTTATCAGCTCACACGGTTTTATTGCGACTTTATGTTTTCTAGTCATATTATATGAAAAGCAAATTTATACTGACGTCCAAAAGAAACGCCTCAGTCCTAATAAATGTCCGATTATTCAGTAAATCAGATTTGAAGTTACAAAAACTTATTTCCATCTGTAAATTTGATTATCTGTAAAGAAATTATCAAATTGTTACAGTTTAGAAAAACGGCACATTTAAACAGCGCGATATCAGAATTTTTATTTGAAAATCAGTAGCGCGTGGTTCAAACTTTACTTGCGACGACAAAAGATACCGTACAACGGTTTATTTGGTGACCACAATTAGTGAATACTAAACGCGACGTCGATTTTAACGTCTCAAACCTGAAACGCAAATGACGTTAACGTAAGACAGCTTCTCGTATAACAAGCGTTACGCGAGGTCTACCTGACTTTGGACGATTGACAAATGTTTCTGTAACCCTAACTCGTCGACCAAGATGCCAGATCGTGCAATGAAAGACGTTAAAACGTCAGGCGGCTTATATTTCACTTCCCCGTATTCGAAAATGGCTTATCTACGAGCTATATTTTCCAAGCAGTGTGTCTATTTCAAACGTTAATGGCAACAACAACAGTTATCCGAAAAACACTTATTTGACCACCACAGTAACAGACTACTCGACAGAACGTCGATCCCAACATCAAAAATTTGAAACGTTCATGACGTTAACGTGGAGAATTATCTTGCTTTTCAGGCGTTAAATGAGGTCTACTTGAGCGTGACCGATCGATAGACTTGCGCGGAACTCTTACGCGTCGATCAAGACACCGAATCGAGAAACACAAAATATTTTACCGTCTTGCGACTTGTTTGTGCATTCGTCGCATTAAAGAAATGCCATATTACGCGCTCCCTTTTCAGAATTTAGTCTTGGTATCCTTCAATTTGGATGTTTCATTAGAAAATCTTTAAACTTGTGGTTGCCTATCCACTAACACATGCCACTGTGTAAAATATGAACAATTTCATCACGTTATAAACATACACGAAGCGCACGTAGAAAACGTGACCAGTCACCAGAAATGATCATATCAATTGGCGAATAAAAACGCATATTTTTCATTTGCCGTAATTGTCGGTCAAAATGATAATATACAGTATACATTTTACTAATATTGTAGCAGGCATAAGGAATATAACGACAAATTTCATTGGAGCGTTTCTTTTGGACGTCAGTTTATAATTTCTACGCAATATTTCTTTATGAAAATTTCAGATGTTTAGCCAATATGAATGAATTAATTTTGTCGAAAATTTAATCAAAAATGGTTCATTAGATTTTAAGTTATTCACAAAAAGGTAAATGTTGCGTTAGAACTTAGAAGTGTCTTTAAGTGTAAATATACAGGGTTCCCACTGACTTTTAAATCTGGGAGTGAAAACTGTCATTTTACAGCATACTTGCACCCCCTCTATATGAAACATAGAAGGCTGCTTGAAAAAAAATGGGGATGCAAGATACAATTTTGGGGGTGCAAAACCCCCATATGGGGGGTTTTGGGAACCCTGATATAGTTTTATTTTATATATCATATATTTTGAGTACCTACAAAAGCCGTAAATATTCGTTTATAGTCGGGTGATCATGTGATACTACAAAGGTATCTAATAAAAGGCATCACGCTAAGGGGGCCGTACGGGAAGTTCATAAAACAAAATATTGAGAAACGACTCATACTAAGCAGATGTAAACTAGATGTCGCATTTCGAAAATGAACACATAGAAAGATAGAAAAACTATAAAAGGCCCAGAAAATTACCTACGAGTAATGAGTCTCGAATCTTGTCAGTGAGTCTGCACAGTCCACACATGCTGGATATTGTCGACACTTTTATACTTTGCAGAAGGTTCCTCTTTAGCGCGACGGGTTAAAAAAATTGAAACATTCCGATTTTCACGGGATTTCAGCACGTGCCTGGTTACAAATAAATGTTCAACATTTTCCCAAAATGACAAATATTAAAACTCTTCTCGATTGAAGTCGTTTGAAGACTGCATGACCAATGACATTGAAAATGTGAATTATTTACGATATGACATAGAAAATATTTAGGTAATAGGAGAGACTGCTAACAATTAGCATTCCTTTCTTTTGTCTCAACTCTTAACATGCAAATTAAGGTTTACGAACTGAGAATGAAATGCAGATCCAGACACGAAATTTGAAAAGTGCTAGTAATTCCTTAAATGTGTTACATTTTCATTCCAAATACAAACATAAGCATTTTGTATGGTTTAGAATTTTGAATTAATGCATACTTATGGAAATATTTGACAAAACCGTTCAAAATTACCTCCCTTGCATATGAATATAGAGTAAAATAATATTTGTAAATTGTTTTCTTCTTGAAGCATAATTTTGAAATCCGGCCTGGTGAATCAACTTATGTGTAAAGTATTTACAAGTGTGTGTAATTTGATGCATTTCGTATGGCTAGAAAGTGGTGTTTTCATTCTCATTTCGTAAACCTTAAGGTTTACAAACTGAGAATGAAATGCAGAGCCAGACACGAAATTTGAAAAGTGCCAGTAATTCCTAAACTGTGGTACATTCTCATTCCAAATACAAACATTAGCATTTTGTATGGTTTAGAATTTTGAATTCATGCATACTTATGGAAATATTTGACAAAAATTTTCAAAATTACTTCCCTTGCATATGAATATAGAGTAAAATAATATTTTTAAATTATTTTCTTCTTGAAGCATAATCTTGAAATCCGGCCTGGTGAATCAATTTATGTGAAGTGTATTTACAAGTGTGTGTAATTTGATGCATTTCGTATGGCTAGAAAGTGGTGTTTTCATTCTCATTTCGTAAACCTTAACGAGGCAACTTAATGCAACAACTTAGCATTGGCCTTTTCTCCAAAAGTATTCCACATACAAAGCTCAAATTTGGTTTTAAACTTCTTTCAATGATATCTATCTGCTCCATGCAATTTGATTTTCCTCAAGGTCATTGTTTAACCCTTATCCACCCTTAACATGCAATTTAACGCGCCAACTTGACGTGACAATTTAACTTTGGCCTTTCCTCCAAAAGTATTCCACATACAAAGTTCAAATTTGGTATATAAACTTCTTTCAGTGATATCTATCTGCTCCATCCAATTTGACCTTCCTCAAGGTCACCGTTTTACCCTTATAGTTATCAACCCTGAACATGCAACTTAACGCACCAACTTAACATGACAACTTAACGATAGCCTTTTCTCTAAAAGTATTCCACATACAAAGCTCAAATTTTGTATGTAAACTTCTTTCAATGATATCTATTTGCACCATGCAATGTGACCTTTGTCAAGGTCATCCTTTAACCTTTATTAACCCTTAACATGAAAACTTAACATTACAACTTAACATGACAACTTAACGTTGGCCTTTTCTCCAAAATTATTCCACATACAAAGATCAAATTTGGTATGTAACCCTTTTCAATGATATTTGGTTAGAGGGTCAAGGTCATTCATGTAGGTCAAAGTCAAATATTAATTAAGGTCCTAATTATAGAAAAATAGCCATTTCTGGGGCATTTGTGTTTCACAAACACATCTTGTAAGAAATATGAAATGTTTTGGAGTAATCAATGATCTGTTAATTTAGATCTGTTTGGAAGAAGGAACATTTTAATAGCTAGTATAATCCTAAGCTGGAATGTTCTCCAATTTCCTTTTACCCTTTCTCAAAAGGCAAACATATAGTTTTACTTTCTTTGCTTCAAGAACCACACATTTTGAACAATCTAGTTTTGTAACTTTCTTTTGCTCTATGAAACAAAGCATTGAACAATCTAATCAAAACTTAGATTAAATATTACTTGAAATTCAGGCCTGAGGAGCGACTCAAGACCTTCAGGTCTTCTAGTTTGTTATAACTGAGCAAAATCGGTGATGTTTCGTGAAATAATTATTAGTTATAGTGTAACCTTTTCCCACATGGAAAAAATTGAACTGTCCCGTAACAGTCCCAAGTTTAAAGCTGCTGCAGATGACAAAATGGATGTTGATGATGAAAGGCTTTGTGTACAGTAAAGCCTTAAACCTTTTCCCAAAAAATAATTTAAGTTAAGGAAGGTCCAATTCGAAACATGCTCCAGTTTGTTGTTGGTAAAAAAACATTTTCTGTGCAATATGGCAAACAAAGTAGATCTATTGACACAAAAGGGAAAAAATTCTGGTCACCAACATTCTTCTTTTGCCTCATCAAGTGAAAGAAGTAGTTAGTCAATTTGGATGGCAAGCATGTAATTGAACTGAAGTTCTTGATGATTGACTAAGTTTCATTCCATATTTGGTAAGGGAAATGTTTAGATTTCTTCACTCAAGAATATTGGCCATTTTGACCCATAGTTTAAAATTTGATGAGCCATTTCTGAGACAAAAGGGTCAATTGCCTGATGGTCTGGCCCAAAATAATCCATGGTTAACTTAGTACATCAATGTTGTGAGGGTATATTTCCTCACGCGCATTCTTGTTCTAATTGTTGTTTTGTATCTTTTTAGGACTGAAGTGATAGAAGAAAAAAAAGAACACAGAACAGAATTGTTAGAATGAAAAAGAGCATTTACATGACTTGAATTGCCATTTGGCTGACATAAAATTTCCATGGAACAAGACAAAACTTAGAAAGTTTGTGTTACAAAAAGCAGTTTGACAATGGAAATTTCAATCGAAGGGCAGGCCAATGGAAAGAAAACTTATCATTGTGATATTTGTGGGAAATGTTTTAACTCAGCTGGTGAAATAAAGAGACACACGAGAATCCATACTGGTGAGACACCATATAATTGTGACATTTGTGGAAAATGTTTCACATGGTCTTCTGTCCTAAGTAAGCACAAAAGAATACATACTGGTGAGAAGCCATATAAATGTGCCACATGTGGAAAATGTTTTATATCGACTGTTAACTTAAGGACACACACAAGAATACATACTGGAGAAAAGCCATATAAATGTAACATTTGTGGAAAGAGTTTTATACAGCAAATTGACCTAAAGAGACACACAAGAATCCATACTGGTGAGAAGCCATATAAATGTGACATTTGCGGAATTTGTTTCACAAGTTCTTCAAATCTAAATCAGCACTCAAGAATACACTCTGGTGTGAAGCCATATAAATGTGACATTTGTGGAAAATGTTTTAGAACAACAAGTAACTTGGCATACCACTCAAGAATACATGTTGATGAAAAGCCATATAAATGTGATATTTGTGAAAAATGTTTTACATCAGGTGGTGAATTAATGGTGCACACAAGAAGACATACTGGTGAGAAGCCATATAAATGTGGAAGTTGTGGAAAACGCTGTACATCAGCCAGTGAATTAATGATACACTTAAAAATACATTCTGGTGAGAAGCCATATCAATGTGAATTTTGTGGAAAATGTTTTAAATTAGCTGTTGAGGTAAGTAATCACACAAAAATACATACTGGTGAGAAGCCATATAAATGTAACACTTGTGGAAAAAGCTTTGCAACAGCTGGTAGATTAACAATACACACAAGGGTACACTCTAGTGAGAAGCCATTTAAGTGTGACATTTGTGGAAAATGTTTTAAATCAGCTGGTGAGGTAAGTAATCACACAAAAATACATACTGGTGAGAAGCCATATAAATGTAACAGTTGTGGAAAACGCTTTGCAATAGCTAGTAGATTAACAATACACACAAGGGTTCACTCTGGTGAGAAGCCATATAAATGTGACATTTGTGGAAAATGTTTTGCACAGACACAACACTTGAAGAAACACACAAGAATACACTCTGGTGAGAAGCCATATAAATGTGACATTTGTGGAAAATGTTTTGCACAGACAGAACAGTTGAAGCAACACACAAGAATACACTCAGGTGAGAAGCCATATAAATGTGACATTTGTGGAAAATGCTTTAGAAAGACTTATGACTTGAAGAAACACAGAAGAATACACTCTGGTGAGGAGCAAATTAAATGTGACCTCTGTGGAAAATGTTTTACAATATCTTCTAGCCTAAAAAGACACAAGAGAATACACTCTGGCGAAGAGCCATATAAATGTGACCTTTGTGGAAAATATTTCATATCGTTTGGTGAGCTATTGGCACACACAAAAATACATATATAGGAGACCAGAGATACCAAACAAACGTGACATTTGAGGAAAATGTTTCTTACTTGCAAATCACTAAACGATGCATGGAAGAATATCATAGATGAAGGTATATCAATCCAACATTTTAATGAAATATTACAATATTATTGGCTAGCAGCGACAGTGACTTAACCCATTCCTAAACAAGACCTGCTTTTGACATACCTTTATGGATTATTGAAACGCTTGGGAAAATATTGAGACAAAGGAAGAAAATGCTGATAACCAGCATTGTCTTCTTTTGTCTCAATAATTTCTGTGCCATATCATACACAAATTGAATACCGGTATATATTGGCACTCACTGTGTCTTCTGCGACTTTTTTCGAGGTGGAGCACCCAAGTTTCTACCGTTTTGGAAAGACTTAATGTCACACACAAATATACACACAGTTTAGAACTAACAAGCCAATTAAATATGACGTTTGTGGAAAATGTTTCATAGGAACTGCCGAGCCCGGATAGCTCAGTCGGTTACGTCGGAGTCTGTCAATCCAGGGGTCTCGAGTTCGAACCCCGGCTCGGCCAGTATCCATTCTGACATTTGACAAAAGTCATTTGTCTATCACCAGTGGGTGTGAATCATCTATGTGAGAGAGCAGCTGGAGGCTCGGTTTGAATATTGTGGTTGTATTGGTGCGAGAAATACCAGGAACCCACGGCTAGGTGCTCCAGCCGCCGCGATATGACCATAATAGTTGAAAACCCCACTAAAATCAAATAAATATTCATAGGAACTGGTTAGCCCTTTTCCAAATGATAGAATTTTAGGGTGGTCAAATTTAAAAGCTGCTGTAGATGACAAACGGATATTAATTTGATAGATTTGTTAATGTTTACGATATAGCATAAAATATTGAGGCAAAAGGAGAATATGCTTATTGTCGTCATGGACGTCAAAACCAGGTCATGTTTGGGAAAGGTTTAATAGCATACAATTATATGCGAATATAAAGAAACGAGAAGCCATGTCGTCGGTGTCATTTTAAAACTTTGTATATATCTACAGCTTAATTAAAACTGTATATGTAAGGTTTTGCAATAGCACGAACGTTATACGAAAAAATCGTCGGTGCTTTTGCAAAAGTTTAAATAAGCTCATCAAGCTTGAGTTACGACGTCAAATCCATTTGTAAATGTAGACGTGGTTGTGTCTACCAACATTTGTGGCATCAAGACCTCTTTTTGCATGTCGCAGCGTAATGCGGAAAATAAAAAAGATCAACAAAATACACAATAGTCAGGTAACTAGAAGAATTCTGCGAAAATTTTATCCAGATCAGTAAATAGATATAGCAGCTAGCATAATTATTATGGACAAAAAATGACGAAAGGCCAGACAGACGGTCAGACAAAAAATATGAAACCAATAAACAATAATCTTGAGAGTCATTTAACCCTTTCCCAAACGACAACAATTTCGACTTTTCGAATTTGAAAACTGCTGCAGACGACAAAATGGACGTTGACAAAGATTGGATTTATGCAAGCTATAGCATAGAAATATTGAGGCAAAAGGAGAAAATGCTGGTTATCGGCATTTTCTTCTTTTGTCTCAATGTTTTTTCCCAAGCCATTTCTAATAGGGACGTCAAAACCAGGTCTTGAATGGGAAAGGGTTAAAAGACGTACGTATTATATTGATCATTTTCTTAGAAAACTATGAAAAGCTAGAGTGTATACTTATTTTTGCCTCTCCGTATATAGGCCTAGTATTTATTGCATTTTGATAAGGGACACGACCTAAATCAAACATTCCAAATGTTGTCAAAGGAATAGAATAAAATGTAAATTTGTACATAAATATCTAGATCTACATTATTTTTGTCTTTTCTACTAAATAGCCTTACCTTTTATCAGATTACAAAAATAACGATATGCCAAATTATGTTTTGATTTATACTAGAGGTATGAAGAAACGCAAGTGCAGAGAACTTTTTGCGCTAAAGGAGAATTTCTAGTCAAAACAAAATTATCATCTCTTAATGTTTTTCTTACCTTGATTCGACAGGGTAGTCAAAACCTTGATCTTAACCCATTTCCCAAACAGGGCCTGGTTTTGAATTCCCAAATGGAAAAGGTTTCGGAAATAAGCATTTTCTCCTTTTGTCTCAATATTTTCATGCTATATTGCATTCAAATCCAATTTTTTCAACATCTATTTTGTGTTCATCAGCAACATTTAAATGGGACAGCCCTTAAATATTTTGTTGTTTGAGAAAGGGTTAAGGGTTACTCTTACGCAATTTACGCTATCCTTACCCTTTCACAAACAAGACCTGGTTATGACGTCCCCAAAAGAAAATGCTTGGGAAAATATTGAGGCAAAAGAAGAAAATGCTGATGATCAGCATGTTCTCACTTTGCCTCAATCATTATACCCCCCACAACGAAGTTATGGGGGTATACTGGAATCAGGTTGTCCGTCCGTCCGTGGACATAATCTTGTGTCCTCTTCTCCTCCCACAGTTTTTGACCAATTTTTCTGAAATTTTATCAGGATGTTTCCTATCATATGAAGTTGTGCACCTGCAATTTGCATCTTGATCCAGTCATTAGTTTCAGAGTTATGCCACTTTGAAGTTTTTTAATGGGGGGGGGAGTAGTCAAAATTTACAATTTCGCTTCCGTGTTCTAACTCGAGAACCGTTTGACCTAGGATCATGAAACTTTACAAAGTTGTTGCCCATGACCCAAGGAGGTGCCCTATTGTTTTTGGGTCACCAAGGCCAATGTCACAGTTGGACTTTGTTTAAAAGCCGTTTCCATGCTCTAAGTCAAGAACCTTTTGACCGATAGCACTTTTTAGCTCACCTGAGCACGAAGTGCTCAAGGTGAGCTATTGTGATCGGTCTGTTGTCCGGCGTCTGTCTGTCCGTCCGTCCGTCCGTTCACAATTATAAAAAATCTTCTCCTCCTAAAGTGCTGGACAGAATTGGATGAAATTTCACAGATATGATCCTTGGGTCATCCTTTTCCAAAATACTTCAAAGAATTGGGATCTGGGTCAGAATTGGCTCAAAAAGTAGGTCACTAGGTCAAATCTTATTTTTGCTCTAGGAGTCACAGTATTGGCTCAATCATTGTGAAAGTTGACCAGAATCTTTGTCTTGATGATAGCTAGGTCAATTTAAAAAGTAGGTCATGCCAGGTCAAAATGTAGGTCACTAGGTCAAATGATTTAAAATCCTTCTTTTTGCTCTAAAAGTGCTACCTTTGGCTCATATCTTGTGAAAATTGCTCAGAATGTATTTTTGGTGGATATCTAGGTTCTTTTAAAAATAGGGTCATGTGAGGTCAAAAATGAGGTCACTAGGTCTGTTTGATAAAATCCTTCTTTTTGCTCAGAAGTGCCCATTTTTGGCCAAATTATTTTTAAAATTGCTAAGAATGTTTTTTTTAATGATATAAAGATCATGTAAAAAGTTTGTCATGCAAGGTCAAAAACTAGGGCACAAGGTCAAATATCAAGAATTCCATTTATTAGTCAAGGTCAAAGGTAATGAATCCCTTTTTTTTTGCTGTGGAAGTTCCAATTTTGGCTCAATTATTTTGAAAATTGCTCAGGACGTTTATTTTGATGATGTCTGTATTCTGTAGGTCATTGAAAACTTGGGTCATGCAAGGTCAAAAACTGGGTCAGTGGGTCAAATCTTGTTTTTGCTGTAAGAATTTATTACAATATTTGCTAAATCATTGTGAAATTTGTTCAAACCATCACTTTACAAGCAAAGAAACCCTATGTTGTGGGTTTGGGAATTTTCAAGTGAGGAATTCAGACAAACTTATTTTGACCAGGTATCAGCTTATCAGCAATCATTGCTTATATAAGTAAATGGTTAGACTGTCTAAAGTCAATAATAGACCGTCCAAATAAATAAAGGGCTGTCTTATCTGATAATGGAGCTCTTATCTGATGAAGGATAGAGCTACAGTTTAATCTTAATGTCTTAACCCTTTCCTATGATGTCCCTATTAAAAAGGCTTGGGGAATTATTGAGTCAAATGAAGAAAAGGTTGATAATCAGCATTTTCTCATCTTGCCGCGCTATTTCAAAATTGAACAGTCTATTTCTTTTCTGTTTTGGTAAAGATAAAGCCCTTTCCCAGCCAAGGTTTAAGCCCTTTCCAAATTGTTTCAGCACAGAAAGTCCTTAGTTTTATGTCTTTGAATTTGGCTAAATTGCCATTGTCATTCTTTTATATTCTTCTAATGTTATAAGATTGATTTCATGGTCATGCCAGTATCTCAACTATGAATTCAGGTGAGCGATCTAGGGCCATCTTGGCCCTCTTGTTCAGTGACAAGGCCCTAGTGGGGGGTATTCGTCCGCTTTGCGACAGTTCTAGTTATTTTCTGTTCTATATCATACACAAATCCGGCATTTATCAACATCAAAATTGTTGTCTGCAGCAGCTTTCAAATTGGAACTTCCCTATTTTTGTCGTTTGGGAAAGGGTTAAGACTAGGTCTGGCATATCAGCGTAAATTTTTCTGTAGTCTTATCGCTTTTCCAAGCTTGACAAGTCCTAGTCTGGCCCAGACCCTAGTGTTGAAGTTTAGTATAAGAGCAAAGACCCCTTGAAAATGACATCCTAGTCTACAATACTGTTTCTGTCAGCAATAAATACATTGAAATTGGATTATTATGCCCCCTTTCGAAGAAAAAGGGGGTGTCGTACTGTTTTGCAAGTATCGGTCGGTCCGTCAGTCGGTCGGTCTGTCCGTAGACCAAACCTTGTCCGGAGCATAACTCGAAAAGTATTAAAGGTAGAATCATGAAACTTCATAGGTGGATAGATCTCATTATGGAGAGATGCAGTGCACAAGAATCGTAACTCTACCGATCAAATTTTTTGAGTTATTGCCCTTTGTTGATTTTCAAACTTGATTCTTGTCCGGAGCATAACTCAAAAAGTATGTTAGGTAGAATCATGAAACTTTACAGGTGGATAGATCTCATTATGGAGAGGTGCAGTGCACAAGAATCGTAACTCTGCCGATCAAATTTTTGGAATTATTGCCCTTTGTTGATTTTCAAACTTGATTCTTGTCCGGGGCATAACTCAAAAAGTATGTTAGGTAGAATCATGAAACATTACAGGTGGATAGATCTCATTATGGAGAGGTGCAGTGTTCAAGAACCGTAACTCTCCCGATCAAATTTTTTGAGTTATTGCCCTTTGTTGATTATCAAACTTGATTCTTGTCCGGAGCATAACTCAAAAAGTATGTTAGGTAGAATCATGAAACTTTACAGGTGGAAAGATCCCATTATGGAGAGGTGCAGTGCACAAGAACCGTAACTCTGTCGATCAAATTTTTGGAGTTATTACCCTTTGTTGATTTTATAATTTGATTCTTGTCCGGAGCATAACTCAAAATGTATGTAAGGTAGAATCATGAAACTTTACATGTGAATAGATCTCATTATGGAGAGGTGCAGTGCACAAGAACCGTAACTCTGTCGATCAAATTTTTGGAGTTATTGCCCTTTGTTTATTTTATAACTTGATTCTGTTTCCGGAACACAACTCAAAAAGTATGTAAGGTAGAATCATGAAACTTTACAGGTGAATAGATCTCATTATGGAGAGGTGCAGTGCACAAGAACCGTAACTCTGCCAATCAAATTCTTGGAGTTATTGCCCTTTGTTGATTTTACACTTAATTCTTAATCTTACCTATATCTCATGTCCTTTTACACATACAGCCTTGATATCTCACACATAGATACCTCGTATCAACATTGTTTACATTTGACCTTGGACCTTGTGACCTTGACCTTGGAGTTTGACATACTTTCAAAAAATTAAAGCGGGCGTATATCTCATGACCTATTACACATACAGCTTTGATATTTCACACATTGGCACCTACCAAGACCTTTCACAATTGACCATGACCTTGGACCTTGTGACCTTGACCTTGGAGTTTGACCTACTTTTAAAAAGCTTTAACCTGGCTGATATATCATGTCCTTTTACACATACAGCATTGATATTTGACACATGGAAACCTCCGACCAAGACCTATCACATATGACTATGACCTTGGACCTTGTGACCTTGGAGTTTGACCTACTTTTAAAAAAATTAAACTGGGCCTATATCTCATGTGCTATTACACATACAGCCTTGATATTTCACACATGGACACATCCTACCAAGACTTTTCTCATTTGACCATGACCTTGTGACCTTGACCTTGGACATTGACCTACTTTAAAAAAAAACCTTAACCTAGCCGATATATCATGTCCTTTCACACATACAGCCTTGATATTTGACTCATGGACACCTAAGACCAAGACCTTTCAAATTTGACCATGACCTTGGACCTTGTGACCCTGACCTTGGTGTTATGACCTACTTTTATAATACATTAACCTGGCCTATTTTTCATGTCATTTTACACATACAGCCTTGATATTTCACACATGGTCACTTTCAACCAAGACATTTCACTTTTGACCATGACCTTGGACCTTGACCTTGGAGTTTGACCTACTTTTAAAAAACTTAAACTAGGCTTATATCTCATGTCCTGTTACCAATACAGTCTCGATATTTTACACATGGACACCTCCTACCAAGACCTTTCACATTTGACCCTGCCCTTGGCCTGTGTGACCTTGACCTTGGAGTTTGACATACTTTTAGAAATCTTTAACCTGGCCTTTGTCTTATGTCCTATTACACCTACAGCCATGATATTTCACACATAGACACCTCCTATTAAGACCTTCAACAATGGACCATGACCTTGAATATTGCAATCTTGACCTTGGAGTTTGACCTACTTTTAAAAAACTTAAACCAGGCATATATATCATGTCCTTTTACACCTATAGCCTTGATATTTCACACATGGACACCTCCAACCAAGACCTTTCACATTTGACCATGATCTTGACCTTTGCATTTGGCCTACTTTTAAAAACTTTAACCTGGCATATATCTCATTTTACTTTTACATATGCAGCCTTGATATTTCACACATGGACACCTCCTACCAAGACCTTTCATATTTGACCATGATCTTGGACCTTGTTACCTTGACCTTGGACTTTAACCTACATCAAATGTAGGCCCTTGAGGGGGCATATATGTTTTACAAACATCTCTTGTTATAGACAAGTCTTGAACAGGATAATGCACCCATTTACAAATAACGCAAACAGAAACGGCAAGGGCTAGTCTAGACAAGTCCATCAGTAATATCAAAACACGCAGGTCTTGTCTTAGAGAAGGTTAACATATTACCAGGCGACAAAAAATTAGGATGGTCCAAACTTACATTATGTAAAGATCATGCAGACGACAATTTCAAGTGAAAGACCCCGTTTGAGTCAAAAGTATTTCGTCGGTGTTTTTGCAAAACCTTGTAACTCCAGCTTTAACCAAACTGAACTTACGAGGTTTTGCAATAACCCCGACAGTTAATTGACCGTTTGACAAATATCATTTTTCGTCGGACGAATATTATCTTCCGTCGTACGAGCACTGAATCCATTTCTTGGACGAGTATTAGTTTTTGTCCGACGAATGTTAACTAACTTTCTGTCGACCAGAGACATAACTTAATATATCGTCAATGTCAATCCAAAACCACGTAAATAGGTTACATATTGATAATGGGCCGCCCTATAAGTTCGTCCTGTAAAAATTAATAGTTCATCGGACGAAAAATGTTATTCGTGTAACGAAAAAATAATATGAGACATTTCTCGTTCAATTATGTATACATTGAGTTGTTACTTAATTTACGATAACAATGTTCGTAAGTTCGTTACTAACGCATGGAACAGACACATGGCTGGCCCTAAATGAACGATACTCCGGGCTAGCCTAGGTGGTTCCGGTAGCGAGAAGTGGCATCTGACGTATATCGCTGCTTTTCTGCCAAAACCACGTATCTGCAGCTTAAAACAAGCTGCAGATACGAGGTTTGGGTAGAAAAGCGACGATGTTTTGTAGTGCTTTATGCCCTCATATCGAAAGACCGATGGCATATTGTTTTATTCGTGTCTGTCTGTCCGAAAACTTAACATTTGCCTTTTCTCCAAAAGCAAACGCGGATCCAGGTATTTTTCCCAGGGGGGTCATCCGATCTTTAACCCCTTTTTTCACCAAATTTCAGGGGGGAGTCAGGCCTCCTGACCCCCCCCCCCTCTTAGATACACGTCATACCATGAAGGACTAAATAAAACAACGGTTTGTCGTGGCACACAGGGACAAAAGACGCAGCTTATTTGGGACATAGCCAGTAATCTTTTTGATAACCCCCTTTTTCGCCAAATTCCAGGGGGGGTCATGACCCCCTATCCCCCCCCCTCTTGATCCACGCATGAAAAGTATGCCATTTCGGGGACAATGGTGTTTCACCAACACATCATGTTTTTTATACGCCGCCGGAGGCGGACGTATATTGGCGTCATCTTCTCCGTCTGTCCGTCCGTCCGTCCATCCGTCCATCCGTCCATCCGTCCATCCGTCCATCCGTCCGTCCGTCCGTCCGTACGTACGTCCACTTTTCTTGTCAACGCAACTCCTCCTAAGTTTCTGGCTGGATCTTCTTGAAACTTGGTCAATGTTATCACCTCAATTGGTAGATGTGCATGAAGGAAGGATTTTATGGTTCGTTGATTTTTGCCTGAGTTATGCCCCTTAAAAACTTAGTCTCTGGGGCTTATTGAAATTGCAGCCTTGTCAACGCAACTCCTCCTAAGTTTCTGGCTGGATCTTCTTGAAACTTGGTCAATGTTATCACCTCAATTGGTAGATGTGCATGAAGGAAGGATTTTATGGTTCGTCGATTTTTGCCTGAGTTACGCCCCTTAAAAACTTAGTCTCTGGGGCTTATTGAAATTGCAGGCTTGTCAACGCAACTCCTCCTAAGTTTCTGGTTGGATCTTCTTGAAACTTGGTCAATGTTATCACCTCAATTGGTAGATGTGCATGAAGGAAGGATTTTATGGTTCGTCGATTTTTGCCTGAGTTACGCCCCTTAAAAACTTAGTCTCTGGGGCTTATTGAAATTGCAGGCTTGTCAACACAACTCCTCCTAAGTTTCTGACTGGATCTTAGTGAAACTTGGTCTATGTTATCACCTCAATTGGTAGATGTGCATGAAGGAAGGATTTTATGGTTCGTTGATTTTTGCCTGAGTTATGCCCCTTAAAAGCTTAGTCTCTGGGGCTTATTGAAATTGCAGGCTTGTCAACACAACTCCTCCTAAGTTTCTGGCTGGATCTTAATGAAACTTGGTGGATGTTATCACCTCAATTGGTAGATGTGCATGAAGGAAGGATTTCATGGTTCATTGATTTTTGCCAGAATTATGCCCCCTTCAATTTTAGTCTCTGGGGCTTAATGATATTTCAGCCTCGTGAATGCAATTCCTTCCAGGTTTTTCACTGGATATTTATAAAAACCTTTTTGTGAACACAATTTTTTAAAGGTTTTTCAGTGAATATTTATAAATCCTTGTCAATGTCATTTTTTTGTCTCAAGTTTTATAAGTGGCGGCGTATATTGTGACGATGGCACTCTTGTTATATATATATATTAATTCAAGCACTTGACAAAGAAAAATAAGGTATAGTGCAAGGTATAGTGCTCACAGATTAACCGGGGACATCTGCATATGTAATGACCCCACTTAGACAATTCCGGATTTTCGTAATTCCGTCGATACAGAGTTGTCGTTCATGCGGGACGGTATACTGTCTTCCGGTGTCAATGTAAACAAGCGCTATCGGTGGGAAAGAACCACTGCTGCATTTAGGAATGCCATAATTTTGCGGAGAGAATTGGAAATTTTGAACTGCACAAACAATTTCGAAAGAGGAAAATGCAAGACGAGCTTGGATTCGTGTAATAAGTCGCAAAAAATAGAACCAAACATCGTATCTGGCCTAGGCCTACCCGATTCTGAGAGACAGTATATTAGCCGAAACGCGTAGATCGTTGGGAGATTCCATTAAAGGAACCTCAGCAGAGAGAAGAAAGAGAAATCCCATTGCAACATAGTCCTAACACACTAAACGCCTACATATCAAAGTAGATCTAGATCTAGTCTATTGAGACAGAAGGAGAAAATGCTGGTTATCAGGATGCTTTTACATTTTGCTATAATGTTTCCCAAAGTATTTTCTATAAAGTAAAAGCGGGTTTTGTTTGGGGAAGCTTTAACAAACACACAATGAATTACATCGATCTACTTGAACGAAATAGCAAAGTTGTGAGAGAAAAGAAAAACATGCTGACTTTGCTTTTCCCGCAATAGTTCCTATTCTACAATCTACACCAAACCGTTCTTCTTAGTAGATCTACGTATCATAGTCTACAACCTGCTTCAAATTTGAATTAAATTTGAAATGATGGTTTATTATGTAAACTCTTTCCTATCCAATTCTTTGTTTTGATGCCCACAAATAGTAAAATCAGAATCATTCTTACAATCAGTAAGACTTAATTTGGAAAGGAACATATTTTGTTGTTAGGTAAGGGTTAAAAAATCCGTCATTTTTTCGGCACATTTAGAAAAGAATTCATCATTTTTCAAAACTTTTTTCTTAAGTCCTGTATTTGACCTCAGTAGATCTAGATTGTTTGGAAAAACATTGAGAAAAAGGAAGCAATTTGATGATAGTCAGAAATATCGCCTCTTTCCTCAATATTTTCCGTGCATTCACTTATTCTATTTCCGATATTAATCGTTTTTCGACAGTGGAAAACCATGTGGAGCGGAAAAACTTTTTAAAAAAAAACTCGCTCACGGCGTACATGTATACATGTATCTTTTTTCCCCAAAGTTGCCCCTCTTTTTGTTTCTATGACGTCATATGACTAGAGTTAGCAACGCAAAGTCATGACGTCACATATCGACACTCGCCTGATTTGAGGCACGCCACGGGGAAAAATATTTTCAATGATAACCTATCATCGGATTATGGGAGATTTCTTTTGTTATAGATCTCCGAACGGTTTAAAAATGATAGGACGTGCAGAGGTATTATTGGATTCCATTATCAAGTTACAATAAAAATCATTTTCATTTAATTACTCATTGAATTTACGAAGATATTAAAGTTGCCGCTTGTCAAACAGGCAAATGGAAGTAAACATACCGTCACGCAGGAACGACAACTCTGTATTACCAGAATTACGAAAAGACCCAATGTTTTCTGAAGGCGCTCAACTCACGGACTTAACCAACGAAAATAAAGTTGTCCATGTTTAATATTGGACCAATGGTGCACTATACTGCGTTTATTGTTTACCATATGTTCAACACTTTTCTAAAAAAAAGACCTTTTTATGATGTCCCCTGTAAAAAAAAAGCTTGAAAAAAAAAACATTTAGACAAAAGAAGAAAATGCATAAAATGCAGAAGATGACTAGCATTTTCTCCTTTTGTCTCAAAATTTTTTGTGCTATACCATACACAAATCCAATTTTTACCAACATTCATTTTAGTGCTATCTGTCCAGAGCAGATTTTGAATGGGACCAGTTTATAATTCTGCCGTATGGAAGGGGTCAATTTTTCCTGATTGCGGGTCGCTCTAGCCTATGGGCCTACGTCTTGCCCCGGTTTCTCGAAAAAAAACTTAAGTATATTCTCATGAGAACATGCTCAACTTCAAAGGGATACTCTCCAACGTTGAATGGTATTCGATTGAAGTTCACGTGGATTTCGTGCGATTTGAGCACGGTGCTCAGATTTGAGCATGAGAAATTAAGTACTTAAGTTTTTTCGAGAAACAGGGGCCTGGTCACGCGTCTTAACTCTTTCCCAAACGGCAAAGTTTAATGGAGGTCCTATTCGAGTAATGCTATAAATGGACAACTTTGGGTGTTTATAAAAAGATTTGGGTTCAATATGTAAGGACAAAAGGAGAAAATGCTTATGTTAAACATTTTCTTCTTTTGCCTCAATGTTTTCTCCTATTCTGAATTAGGGACTTCAAAATAAGGTTTTGTCTGAGAAAGGATTAAGAAATGAAGCAACTTTCATCTTAACCCTTTCCAAAACAACACCCAGTTTTAACGCTTGTAAGCCCGATATATTTAACCCGTTACCAAACGATAAAGGTTGGGTTGGTCCAAATTCAAAGATGCTGCAGAGGAAAATTCAAATTGAGTGAAATTTTACATTTTTGTCATTTTGTGTAGAAGACATTGTGCACGGGTGGTAAACAGAGAAACTAGCTCCAAAAAGAGGTAGTTGCATAGAGCGAAAATTTGTAGGTCACGAACACATTTTCTAAAATTATTTCTTTTAAAACGAGTTTTTGAGAAATCCGGCGATGCTGTAATATGAAGAAATGGTCGAAGTTTGTTGTGCTCGGGAGTATACGGTATTAGTAGTAGCAGGGTTTTAATACAATCGTTGAAAAACATTTCAAAATCGAAAGTAAAAAATGTTTTACTTTCGATTTTGAAATGTTTTTCAACGATTGTATTCAAACTCTGCTTAATAACACCGAATATTCTCGTGCACAAGAAACCTCGACCATTTCTTCATATTACAGCATCGCCGGATTTTTCAAAAACTCGTTGTAAAAGAAATAATTGTAGAAAAATGGGTTCGTGACCTACCTTTGTTTACAGATTTTCGCTCTATGCAACTACCTCGGTAGAGGCCGGATGTCACGAGGAAACAAAATACCGTTGACTCTTTTTGGAGCTAGTTTCTCTGTTTACCACCCGTGTTGTGGGAAATGAAGAAATTGCTTGTCACAAGCAATTTCTTCATTTTCCACAATGTTTTCTAAAGCACTTTTCTTTAGGAGAGGTAAAAAAGAGTCAATGTGTGGGAAAGGGATAATAGAACAGAGGCTTTCGAGCATGACGGTCCCTAATATAATGAAGTAAAGGGATGTTTTTCATTTATCGGTCCAGTTCAACGTCTGATAACGTCATTTTTATCTCTTACGTCTTCTGAGTTGGATGTCGTCTGCTTATACTCTTCACCAATAGGTATGTAAAACTTTTATTTACTTTTAAGTTTAAATATCTCTTTGACATACAAACGAAATTTAAGTGAATTAATCATTTTCCAAAGTCTATTTTGACATCGCCTTTAGAGAATGTCTCAAAAACGTTGAGGCAAGAGCAAAAGAAGAAAATGCTGATTATCACATTTTCTCCTTCCGTCTGAATATTATCTTTGCTTAATTTTACTTGAATCATATCTTAATGAACACCAGTCGCCCCCAAAAGTTGGCAAAAATGCCAGTTTTCTTATTTTACACTGAAAATGTAGGGGAAAGCCAATGAAATTTAGCCCCCCCCCCCCCCTATATTCAGACACTGACTCGTACAGTGGCTTAAGCCCCCCCCCCCCCCCCTCATAATATGAAATTGCTTCCTACTAAAATAACCGTCAACGCTTATTTTAGACGTCTCTTGCTTTTTCCAAATTGACCTTATCTACAATTTCGTCCTTTTTGGAAAGGATTTAATATTTTGTAATAAACATATTTGCACTCAACAAACAATTTCAATGCACTTCATCATCTAAGCATGCGTTTTTATGCATGATGCATTTTCAGCTTTTTAGCTCCACTTGCGGTCAGGCTAGTGGGCTTAATATGTCATGGCACTGTGTCTAAAATTGCATTGCGCGCGGTCGTGCATGTATCCAGCCGATTCGCATTAAGTACTGCAAACACAATATCGTCGTTGTAAATGCAGAACCTCGTACCTCGTTTTTGGAAACCTTTAAAGGGCAGGGAAAAAAGTGTAATAACTTTTCCCTAACTGAAATGTTTTACTTGAAATTTGGACATATTGTTCACAAATAATGTGTCATTAATGCTGATCAGTAGAAATATCTCAAAACCTGCGAGGATTGTCTAAACTGGGCACACAAGTTTGTAATTTGAAAATCGCAAGAATCTACATACGAGGTTTTGCATTTACACCAACGATATGCTAAGTTATGATATTTTTGGATTTGACAAAGTATTGCCTTGGTATTATATTCCGCATTGTGCCTGTATCGTTGCGGTTACAGTACACGATTTACCTATTTTCAAACGACAAAATTTTAGACTTGTCCAAATTCAAAGATGTTGCAGACGACGATTTTAAGTGAATGAACTTTTTAAAACATGTTTTAATTTTTGGGGTAGAAAGCATTGTGGCAAAAGAGGAATTGACAAGTAATTTCTTCATTTTCCTTTTTTTCAAGGCTCTTAGCTTTTAGGGAGCCAAAAAAAGTCAATGTGAGGGAATGGAAATGGACCACCATGATCCACCTGTTTACTTAAATTTTGTTCTGACAAAATTTCTATTTTTACTTTGAATTTGCTCTAAGAACAACAAGTACTGAACATTCCAGCTAAAAACTTGTGTTAATTATTACAGAGCGTGGAGCGAATCGGGCCTACAAGGGCCTCTAGTAATTTAAGTTTATCACGATCTTACTGAAATGATTTAAAGTTTTCTGCCTTCAACTAGAATTGTTTTAGAATTTGGAACATTTAACTTTTCCCCAAACAAGACCTTGTTTTCACGTGCCTCCTAGCAATGGCTTGGTAAATATTTAGACAAAAGAAGAAAATGCTGGTAACCATGCAGCATTTTATCCTTTTGCCTTAATATTATCATCTTAATATGATCATGGCTATGTTTACACCAGTCCTGCATTTATTATGAAAACGTCTAATTTTCCGCCTACAGTAGCTTTCTACTTAGAATAGTCTATATTTCTGTCGTTTGGGAAAGGGTTAGATAGATCTTTGATAACTAAAATGCAGGGAATGCTATCCTATCAGAGGTCTGTCCCCCATGCCCCACATCGTCTTTTCTTCCTCCTTCTTTGCACACTTACTCTTTCTCTTTTGCAATAATAATCATTATTACCACACCCTCGAATTATTACCAGGATCATTTTACACCGAGATGTTACAGATCTAATTGATATGTTATATAATTAATTGTAATTGTAATTATGACACTGCATAATTGCACAAACAAATTTGATACTTTGTGATCACCTTGTCCACAATCATCGTGTGCAAATCTTGTACAAACAATATCATAACGTCGGTGGGGAGTCAAAACCTCGTAACTCCAGCTTATCCAAGCTGTAGTTACGAGGTTTTGACTCCCCACCAGCGATAAATGACATTATAACATATAGGTCTCGATAAATGACACGGAAGAGCTTCTCTAGCTATTAGCTATCCACCTATATGTATATCTATCTATCTATAGAGATGCTCTGCCATGTCATTCAAGTATACTAGAACAAAAAAGATACTCAACCCCTATTTTTCGTGATATTTTCGACAAAATATGTTTTTAATGGATATTGAGTACATTTTTAATATACCTGCATCCATACGCATAAATATGGTGTCATTTTTTCAGATGCCGTAAATTCATCACGTGATTCATAATAAATTGTTAAAAACTGATTATCCCCCTGCCGTGTTTTCTAAATAACTACTATCAAAACAAATTTTCTTCAAGCACAACCTAAAACATTAACAAAGAAGATGCCAAAGCGTTCATATACTTCTCACTACCCTACGCATAGCACGGCTACGCCAAAACCAGCGCCAATCTGCAGTACGGATGTTGTTTGTTTGAAAAAGTCAAAATGTTGTCGCAATACCTTGATGGGGCAACAAATAGACACATTTTTGACTGTTTACCTTGTCAGCTCTCAATGGGACCACAATCGATCGAGCACGGAGCGGACGTAAAAGAGATAAGACGTCAAGGCAGAACCGTATCATCAGGTTAACCCCCACCTACAGGATAGGTTAAAGACTGCAACATAGACCGCTAATAAATCGCATGGACTGCACAACATTCGAATATCTGTCCAAACTGAGCGAAACAGAATGTGTTTTTCGACCTACATACACATTTTTTGTCAAATTGTGTTGACGCCCGGTGTAAACTGGGTGTTTTTAGCTCACCTGAGCACGAAGTGCTCAAGGTGAGCTATTGTGATCTTTTTTTGTCCGCCGTCCGTCCGTATGTCCGTCCGTCTGTCAACAATTTGGTGTTTACACTCTAGCATCTACAAATATCAGCCAATCTTAACCAAACTTAGTCAAAACATGTATGACCATGAGCTCTCGGATGAGTTCGAATTTGGGTCAGATCGGATTAGAAAGGCTGGAGTAATCTGCCCTTGAATGTAAAAAATAGCTACTTTTGACATTGTTTACTCTCTAGCATCTACAAATATTGACCAATCAATATAAAAGTTGGACACAATGTTGGTGACCATAAGATCTCGGATGAGTTCGATTTTGGGTCGGACCGGATTAGAAATACAGGAGTTATCTGCCCTTGAATGTGACAAAATTGTCGTTTTTGACCGTTTTCGACTTTGTTTACACTATAGCATCTACAATTACTGACCAATCAAGACAAAACTTTAACACAATGTTAGTGACCATAAGATATTTGATGAATTTGATTTTGGGTCAGATCAGACCAGAAAGTCAGGAGTTATCTTTCCTTGAATGTAAAAAATAGCTACTTTTGACATTGTTTACACTCTAACATCTACAAATATTGACCAATCAATACAAAAGTTGGACAAAATGTTGATGACCATAAGATCTCAGATGAGTTCGATTTTTGGTTTGATCAGATCAGAAAGTCCGGAGTTATCTGCCCTTGAATTTGACAAAATTGTCGTTTTTGACCGTTTTCGACTTTGTTTACACTATAGCATCTACAATTATTGACCAATCAAGAGAAAACTTTAACACAATGTTAGTGACCATAATATCTTGGATGAGTTTGATTTTTGGTCAGATCGGACTAGAAAGTTAGGAGCCATTGAATTTGAAAAAAATGCTGTTTTTGACTGTTTACTCTCTAGCATCTACAATTATTGACCAATCAAGACAAAACTTTGCCACAATGTTAAGGATTATAAGATGTCGGATGATTCAATTTTCAGCTTGATCGGTTAAAAATATCATGAGTTATATGCTACTGAATTTGACAAAATTGATGTTTCGAAGGTTTTTGACTTTTGTTTACATTGTAGCATTTACAAATATTGACCAATTAAAACAAAACTTGTACATAATGCTGATAGCCATTAGATTCTGGATGACTTTGAATTTCAGTGTGATCGGATGAGAAAGTCATGAGTTATATGCCCTTGAATTTGACAAAATTGTTGTTATGGACTGTTTTTCAACTTTGTTTACTCTCTGGCATTTACAATTATTGACCAATCAAGACAAAATTGCTGTTTTCGACTATGTTTTTACTCTAACAACCACAAAATTAATGGTGACCAATCAAGACAAAACTTTGATCTTGGATATAATGGTTAATTACCATATTAAGATCATGGATGAGTTTGAACTTCAGCACAATTAGACAAGCAGTTGCTGAGTTATCCGCCCTTGAAATGGACAAAATTCTCGTTTTTGACTTTGTTTTCACTCTTTACAACCAGATTTATTGACCTATAAAGAGGAAACAGAGACATAATGTTGAAGACCATAAGTTTGTTTTCAGTCTTAATGTCACAAATATTAATTGATTCAAACATAACTGTGGCTCATATCATCTTGGTTCAGGTGAGCGATATAGGACCATCATGGTCCTCTTGTCTTATTTTAAAATGGAATTTATAGCGGACGAGAATTTACCTGGCAGAGCATTCCATTCGATTAGCATGGTCTGCTCTGCCAGGTCATTTATCGTGAGGTATACTACAAACAAGATTTTGTTAACTTTATAAGGTGAAATGTTATTGCTTTAAATGTATTACATTTTGTTTAGATCTTATTTGTTGTCTTTGTGTTAAAAGGAATTGAAAAGGAAGTTGCGGTTTTTTTTTTTTTTTTTTTCTTTTTTTTTTTTTTTTGTTTTTTTTTTTTTTGCCTAGTATATTATTCATCATGAGCTATGATAAGGAGATAAATATCCGTAGGCATAATGTCCTAACGCAAGTAATCTAGGATCGGGGGTGCTTAATTCATTGCTGGGTCAAATCAATATCGCGACAAGCCTTTCGTGAGAATCTTGTACAAGCAAACAGCATAAATGACATGCAAAGATAATAAGAAGATAAATCTTCGTGTGTCTTGACACAATTGACCCAGGATCTGCGGCGAAAAGGTCCGTAATTCATACCTGGGGCAATTCAATACCTCGACGGGCTTCGTGTTTGAATCTTGTACAAGCAACAGCATATGACATGACCAGAAAATAATAAGATATTATTCGTATTGACCCCGGGTCTTCGGGGGACCATTTCAAAGACAGGGTAATTCGATGTTTAAACCCTTTTCGTCCTAAATTTTAAAAAGCAGACAGCGAAGAACAAGGCCAGACTGCACATACGTGCAGTCTGGCCTTGTTCTATTCTGTCTGCCAAAGAGACCGAATTATTCCAGGATAAGCATGACCAGGGTTAAGCAGGCATCGCGTGCAAATCTTTTACAAACAACAGGATCGGGGTGGGTGGTGATGGACCGTGATTAATTTTTGGAGCTATTCGATATTTCGGCAGGTATCGCGTGCGAATCTTGTAAAGACAACATCATAAATGCTATGACAAGATAATAAGTAGATAAATATCCGTGTGCCATGACATAATTATTTTCTTAATGATAATTATCGTAACACTTTTATTATGAATTGTCAATTAACTCGGGTCTACCGTCCTAACGTTGGCCACCGTGTAGGCCTAATACTTAACTAAGCATTATTTCTCTTTTCCCACAATATGATTTCTCGGCAATGCTTGTGCCATAAATGCCCTTGAAATGAAATATCTAAGGAGGTCGCAGAGTGACATTTTGTGTTACTTGCTAGTACTTAGTTAACCCATTCCCACACAATGACTTTTTTCAACTCCCCACGTGATAATTGCTTTGGAAAAAACATCGTGGAAAATACCTGGCAAGCAATTTCTTCATTTCATAAAATGTTTTATTTCCAAAAAAGTAAAACAAAATGTTAAAATTTCACCCACTCGAAATTGTCGTCTGTGACATCTTTGAAATTAGACCAGTAGGATTTTTTTCCGTTTGGGAATGTGAAAAGAATGTAATTTTGCTCGGATTCGGGGAGGGGGATAAGGAAGTCCCGACCTCCCTTAAGATCGGTGAAAGCTGCAGCAATTTGAGGTTTGTGGGGCCTCTTTCTTTTTCTCTCCAAATAGTTAAAAGCCATCTATTTAAGGTTACACTAGGAAAGATCCACCAAATTTTAATACGCCTTTCTTGGTTAAAGCTGCATAACGCTGCTTTTCAACGAAAACCTCGTAACTGCAGCTTGTTTTAAGCTGCAGTTACGAGGTTTTTGTTAGAAAGCAGCGATAAATGGGTTTTGGGGTCGCGCAATGACGATTGACGAGATGTGTCATTTTTCTAAACATATCCATAAATGGGTATGATGAATTATACTCGTACCATGAAATCCATCTGGTTTAAACCAGATTCTGTCTACATTTGATCATTTATAGCAATACATTCAACTTGACTCACAAATCATCGATGTAACTGCAAAACATCGTAACTATAGAGCTTCAATCAAGCTGTTACACAGTAGTTCCGAGGTTTTTCAATAACACCAACGAAATACAATCAGTCATCGAAGCGAATTTAGAAAGCGTCAGTTGCATACTTAACGAACTGTTACTTTGCGAAAAATCCTTACCACATTTTTCCTTCTTATATGAATATTATAATGCTATGCCAACATTTCTTTTCGCAAAATATTTGAAATCATAAAATGCTTCAAATATTCTTTTTCGGTCGTGGACAAATTTACGTTTGCTTCCATTTTCGTTTATTTCATAACTTCAAGCGCGTCGCGTGGTTTTCAACATAGGGGCGGCGGACGGGGAGGGTTTGGGAGGGGTGTCCCCTCCCGTTAGTAAGAAAATTTTGTCTAGGAGTAAACAAAATGGCGCCATTTCCTGGATTTTAAATCCCATTTCTGGCTTATTTTAACGATGTAGAATCGAGTATAATACAGAGACAATTATCTATTCGGGCAGGGTATAAAACGCAGCCAATATAGAATATAGAGTAACGCAGCCAATATGAAATAAAGAAGGATATCGATTAGGGGTATAAAACGCAGCCAATATAGCCAAAGAAGGATTCATTACTTACGCAGCCAATATAGGCCAAGAAGGAAATTATTCTATGATATTGTAATTGCTATCAAACAGTTTTAGATATTATGAATGTATTCTTGTTGTTGATAGTTTTGTTTTACTTTACTTATGTTATTGTAGATCTACTTTTAATATTGTTATATTCTTTTTATTTTTCTATTTTTGTTTAGATTAAATAGTTATCAGAATCGAACTTCTGATTACAATACAAGTCAAACATTATTTAAATATCTATATCAAAATCAGGATTTTTGTGGTACAATCTATTCGTATTGGCTTCTTTCAAGTTGCAGAAGCCAAGATGAAAGTCTTTTTAGCCTTCGTGTTCGAGATCTTGCCTTCCTTCACCGTCGACATACAAAAGCAGAAGCAAACATCGTCTGTCTCATATAATAAATTCGACATACAATTTAATTTTATCATCATCTATTTTTCCACAGTCGAAGAATCGGTCATTTTTGAAAACACTAGCAAAATAGGCTATACAACGTATGCACTTTGTTTACCCCCCAACTTGGCCCAAGTTTTTAAATCTGTCCATTTTTACGGTGGAGATTGTGCATTATGGGATGGATAACGACTACGGACAAAATAATCTTGATCGATCTGGTAGTATATTTTGCAATAACTTTCTTATTTCTGCACCAATTTTCAAACGGTTTGTTGCATGTACCCCGCGTTATTCAGCTCTTTCATCGGATATATGCCTCATAGAAAATTATAAGTAAGTTTCTCAAAACATTGTCCCAACCGATTAGACAGCGAAATGGTAACAACTACAGTCAAATAAGCCCCACTTCAGGTAAGAATTTTGTTGCATGTACCATGCCTTACTGAGCTCTTTCCTCTGATGCATGACTTATTTGGGAACTCTTTGTACTTTTCCGAAAAATTGATTTCAAGCTACCACAAAAACTATCTGAATTTTTGTCGTTTTTTCTGGTCGGTTGGGATCTACTTTTGGAAAATTTACAAGCACTCCACAAACAAGTCATATATCTGTGGAAAGATCTCAATTAAAGCGGGCACATGCAACGGAAAACCCATGCAATAAACCGCTTGGAAATTCACATAGAAATAAGAAAGTGGTTGCACAATTTCTTACCTGAAGCGGGGGCAAATTTGTCTTTATTGACTATTCGGTACCCATCCCTTGATGCAAATCTCCACCGTGATCTTTAAACGTTTTAATATCTGCGTAACATAAACGCGATAAGATGAATTGTCCAGCAATGTTGATAGTATTAATCCAATTACTTCCGTCTAATTTCAAATTACATACAGAAATTGAATAGTACCTCGTTGTGGTACATCTATGGAGTAATCAGTATTGTTTGGACCATAGTGCGATGAATAATCGCGATTCTGGTGTCTTCTTACCAAAAGGAACGTTTTGGGAAGAAAGAATTAAGAGGCTGATTAGCTTTGGACATGTCTACTTTCAGTCAGTATAGAAAGGGATGACGTTAGAAGGGAAAGAAGAAAGTGGGCTTATTTTTTTAGCTAAAATTTTCGAAGAAAATGAGAGCTTATACTGTCACCCGGGCGTCGGCGTTGCAACAAAGCTTAAAGTTTTTTCAAACATCAATAACTTCCATACTATCAAAGGGATTCAACCCAAACTTGGAATACTTATTCACCATCACAGCCTCTACCTTGCTACCAGGGCCCATGACCCTGAATCCACTATATTTGGAGTTATGCCCCCTTTATACTAAGCAACTTAGAAAGTCGAGCGCGCTGTCTTCGGACAGCTCTTGATAAGTTTTGATTATGGCCTCGAACAAAACAATTCTTTTATGACGAAAGTCATCTAAAAGTCGCCGTCTTTTTATTAAATCACAAAAATATATGCATGTAATGATTTTGTGTTCAAAGAGTTCTGGATAACCAATACGCAAAATCAGTTTGCTTTCGGGTAATTATTTGATAAGCTGACCCATTCAGTCAAAAATTCGTCTAAATAAGGTAAAGGGTTAATCGCGAAACTATTGTAAGTGCGATAAATTTTATCTACACCTACAATAGTCTTGCGATAATCACTGAATGTATATTCGACAGGTACCGCACGCTTTCACAGCTTTTAAATTGTGACCGTTTCCCTGGAAACCGATAAGAAGGAAACCCAACCGATTGCCTTTTCGCCGCCCCAAACGACAAAATGCCTTTATTTACTTGCCGAATTATTGGGGCGGCGGCCGCCGCCCCTGCCGCCCCGCACGCGACGCCACATAACAGTTAACACATTCCCACACAATTTGCATCCCTGTAAGATAATAACTTTGAAATACATTGTAGAAAATGGAGAGATTGCCCTGTGACAGTCAATTTCTTCAATTTCAACAATGTTATCTACCCTTAAAGTTCAGATATTGTAAGATTCTATTAGCTTTAAAGTTGGACTAGTCTTAAATTTTGCTCTTTGGTAATGGGTTTACAAGTTTCTCTTTCAACATAGGCTACATTAATTACGTTGCCTAGAATTTTGTTTTTAGGCAACCATAAAACTGGTCCGTTTGGAACAAATGAATGAACTTGAAGCATGTAAAAAAATTAATTAAATCAATGTTCTTCTTATTAAGACTATGATGCAGCACATAGTTATCTAGTATATTTCTGTTTTTATTCCAAAACCTTGTATAGATCTACATTTTGTTTTATCTTAGCCCTTTCCCAAAAATTTTGGGTCACAGAAGATAACCCCTAACGGATAGGACTCATGGTACTGTAAGTTACATTATAACACGGATTTTAAACAGATTGAATAGCAATGAATTTTGTGCAAAAAATAGACTTGGTTTACCATTATGGTTTGATAAAGCGTCGGTGTTGTTATAAGATCTCGAGCCGTAGTTACTAAATTTTATAACAACACCTACGGAAATAATATTGTTTGTCCGAAATTACGTCAAGGTTAGCTGGATAAAATAGTTCCCTATTGAATCATACATGATTCAACGTTACCAAAATTCATTGAAATCGGTCAATGCACCACTAACTGAATATCAACCTTTTTTCAAAAACAACCCTGACTTCTTTGCAGAAGAGTCACAAGAATACTTCGAAAGAAAAGAAGAAAATGGTGCCATTTTTTTTTCATTTTAAGTCAATATTTTTTTCATGTTTTTCAACTTAATTCATTTTTATAAGCATTTATTCCGTAATCTATGTTACGTCTACAGTATACTAAGTCTTAGCAGTCTTCATTTAGGGACAGCCTTAAAGTTTGTCCTCTGTAGGGAAAAGGTTAATGAAAGAAATGAAGCGATGCGAGATGTTTTGATCATTTCGTAACATGTTACATTAGGATAAAAATGTATAAATATGGATTTCTGTATCAAAATTGCATTTACATTTATTTATTCATTGCTTGCAGGATATTTAATTGGTTATTGTTAAATTGCATTTTTTTTCAAAATCGTGTTATGGAAATAAAGATGCACAATTGTGTTTACAAGTAGGCCTAATATACATCGTCGCTTTTCAGCGACAACCTTGTAATTGCAGCTTAAAAATGCTACTATAACTAGGGCTTTTTTTAATCTCGACGATAAGAGGCATTTTCCAAACCTTGGCTCATATATTGGTGTCTGAAAATGTCAGAGATACATGTGACTATATAAATTAATTTGATTGGTCAAATATTTTTCAGTTGAATTTGACGATTGTTCAATTTATCGTTTTTCTAATTCAGGATCGGGTCTGGCTGTGAGTGTCCATCTCTAAAAGGCATTTCTGAGGACTTTCTGCGAGATAGCGTTACAGAGTTAGAGTAGTCAGATGTCCTACAACAATTCCAGCAAACAGGACGAATATTTTGACGAAACAGAGGTTGATACAGCTAAACTAGAAGAACACAGTCACTTCCGTACACCCAGTCTACACAAATACAGAATGTTGACCAGTCTAGACGACTTCCGGTCCCTCTCATTCTGGCGCGCGGTGATCGCGGAGTTTATCGGGACCCTAATCCTTGTTCTCCTGGCGGTTGGTTCCACAGTTCAAGGATGGGAGAAGGATACTTTAGACATTGTTCAGATTGCTCTGTCGTTTGGTTTGTGCGTCGCAACTTCCGTATGGATCATTGGACACATAAGTGGCGGCCATATTAACCCGGCAGTTACCATGGCGATGCTGGTTACCCGGAAAATCAGTCTCATTCGGGCGCTTTTGTTCATCATTGTCCAATGTTTAGGGGCCATTTCAGGCGCTGGACTGTTGTTTATATTTACGCCGGCTAACCAAAGAGGCGGTTTAGGTTGCACTACACTCAATACTGATGTTTCCTCTGGTATGGGTGTTGGTATAGAACTATTCATTACAGCTGTTTTAATACTGACAGTTTTTGCAGCATGTGATAAAAATAGAAAGGATCTTGGTGGCAGCTTCCCTTTGACCATCGGGCTTGCAGTGACCCTCGGCCATTTGTGGGCGGTATGTATTATGCTTCAAAGACAACGTGAAAATTTAGGCTTTCGATATACTTCATTCAGAATAGGCTTTATGTAATTGCCATATTTGATTTTCTAAAAACTTCCCGCCATCATCTTTACAGAGGAAATCAGCTATTAAAGATAGCGTAGAATGTCTGATTCAAATAAGTTATATCACAATATGAATTTAAGATAGAATAAGGGCTTATTTATATAAGGTTGTACAACATTTTCCTCTCGCACATCGCAAGTTGTACAGTATAATTATCTGGTATAAGCATCACATATGGCTCATTTGCTCATTTGGTAACCTCTATATCGTCGCGTTGTAACTGCAGCTTAAAACAAGCTGCAGTTACGAGGTGTTATTTCATCTAAGACCCCCCCCCCCCCCCCCCTGCACACAACAGCCTCCGAAAGTCGTCCTTGGAGTCTTAAAACGCCGCTCAAACGTTAAAGTATTTGTTATTTTTAGTAACATAAGCGTTTTGGTAACAATACTCTCGAACCCAAAGCGTTTTAATGTTGAATGCACGTGCTCTTTATCGCTGTATATTGAATGCACGTGCGTCGTCATTGTTTTCTCCACATATTTAGGGAGCCTCGTTTTGATAATGTCGATTTGTGACTATTTAAATTACAATTTTCATGAATACAATGTTGATTTCCCATAAACCCATCGTCTTTGCCTCCGGAAGTGTGTTCTGTGGGTACAGACTAAAACATAAGTGAAATGACCTTATTATTGAAATCTAGACTTAGATACCGGTATTACTTGTCCTTCTTGTTTATTTGAAGAATATTTTCGTTTGTATAAAGATTATGTGTGTACCATGAACTTATTTCTTATAACTGCGAGATATTTATGAGCACGCACTGTCAAATTGAAGTGAAAGTTTTTGTTGTTTCTCGTCTGCAAAACTGATAGTTTTTACGCTTAAATAATTAATGCATTAGATAAGTTTTTACATCGTTATCAATCAAAATCATAATAAAAGTTTTGTATTTAAAAGATTAAAACCCTACACTTATCGCACCATTCGTGCATAACTAGTGTGGTCACAGTCTCGTTTTAAAAATACTGCCTCTATCTGATTCTATATAAAAACGAGTAATTTACAAACGGCATTTTTAGCCTAAATAACACATTAAATTGCCAAAAAGTGTGTAAAAACTTAAAGCTAAATAGTTATATTTTATGATGATAAAAATTCTTTTACCTTATACACGTTCTTTTCGTGTTAAATCTATATTTGAAAAAGTGGGTCAACTCTGCGTTTCTTTGTTTGAACTCGGTCGTTACCTTAGAAGGACGCGTAGGTATGTGTGATAAAATTGCTTTGGCACTGCCATTTCTTAACGGATTTTCATAAATCGCATATCAAATTAAAGAGGGAAAATAGATCTATTCATCCGTGTATGTTAATCTGATTAGCCGATGAATTATGAGTCGATGATTAGGTATTCAAAATAGGTCATTTTACTCGGCTTCAAATGGCAAGAACTATGCAGAAGAAAAGCCTGGAAAAGCCTATATATGTTCTTCAACATCCTATCTATTCAAATAATAAAACATCTTGTGTTTTTAGCTTAGCGCATTCAAGCGCAAAGGCTTCAACAATGGGAAGTGCTTTTCAATTCCCCGTGATTTATCGATAATTTCTGTCTAATCTCCATTCATCCTAAATTTATTCATAAATGTTGACGACAGTGACTCAAAGAACATTCTTGCAAAGTTTGGTTGAAATTGGCCGAATGGTTGATTTGTTAAGAATGATATCACGATTTCTCAAACTTCGATAAGCCTTGCCCTGCCACGCCCGTATTTTTTGACGAATCAAAAAATCGCGAACATTCTTTGAATATGGTCATCCAAGGAACATTCCTGTAAAGTTTTGTCAAAATCGGCCCAATGGTTACGGAGTAGGAGGTGTTTCAAGGAATCATGGGCGAACAGACGGACGGATGGACGGTGAGTGACCACAATAGCTCATCTTGAGCACTTCGTGCTCAGTCCAAAGGGATCTACAAAATCGGCGTTTCTCATGGGCTTTCTAAACATCCATTTAACCCTTTCCCAAACAGTAAGACTTTATGGTCATCCAACTCGAAAGCTGTGACAGGCGACAGAATGAGTGTAAAAGAAAATAAGATTCTTTCGCCTCAATCTTTTCACCTTCAATAAAATCCGTTCGGGACGTCAAAACCAGGTCTAACCAGGTCTTGTTCGGGAAATGGTAGGGCAGTCAAAAATTAGATTGAATTTAGAGGTTGCAAAATGGACATGTTCAAATGTATGGTGCTCTTCTGTGTCAATGTTTTGAAAGCCTATTTCTTCACGAAACAGAGGTATAATGTTAATAATCGATAACTTGAAAGTTTGAATTATTTTTTTTTGTTTGAAATTCCTATTTTATATGTCGTAAAATCTTGTCTTTATCGGAGGCAATGACACGGAAATGATATGCGCACAACGAAGCGCAGAAAATATTTACGCAAAGGGAGAAAATGTTGGTTATCGGCATGTTCTTCTTTTGTCTCAATGTTTTCCAAAACCTTTTCATATATGATCGTGAAAACCATGGCTTGTTCGGGGAAGGGTTGAAATAATGTAACAAATATTTATATAATTGTTGTAGGGTAGAAATTGGAGAACTAAATTGTTTGGTAGAATAATTTCATCCTTTGTAAAACTTCAAAGGGGTGTAACTATTTTATAAAATGTCCGATTTTAAAAACGTAAGCAGTTTTGAGTTCCTCTCATTCAGACCTTGAAAATGATATATAATTTGTTGAAGTTCTTTGAAAAATAAACAATGACGTAATTTGGCAGAATTATCTCCCCTTTTTAAAAATCTGATTAAGCATTATTCCATAACGCAATGTCCGATTTTCACAATTCAACCAGTTTTATGTTTCTCTCAATATTCTCTGTAAGCTGGTATATATTTTGTAGGGGCTGGAATACTTTTGGAAAAAAGTGTGACCACCCTAGCATAACTCATTGCCTGCTACTTTTGACTTTTAATACACCACAACTTTAAATTTCGTCGGAAAATCGCTTCATCTCTGTGAAAATCTCTGAAGAATCTTCAGCGATATGTTTAACTGTACCATTTTAGTCCCTGGACTAGGCTCCATTTGACTGAAACCGACTGATATGTGGGACTGATAACACAGAGCACCGTGAAGGTGCTAGTTGGGGAGCCTAGTCTCCTATCTGATTTGACCTTTGGAAGCGTTTAAGCACATTTAAAAGCTTCGGGTGGTTACCAGCCCTGATGCTATGTTGTGTTTACTCATGCACGAAGTATATCGTCGCTTTTCAACGAAAACCTCGTAACTGGAGCTTGTTTTAAGCTGCAGTTACGAGGTTTTCGGTGAAAAGCAGTGATATTTACTATAACTGACGGTAACTAGTCTAAGCTTGCTAATGCGCTGAAAGGCTTCCGAATGTAAAATCGTCGGTGATATTGCAAAACCCCGTAACTACAGCTTTAATCAGTTACCAAACGACAACTTTTTAGACTGATCCAAATTCAAAGATCATGCAGACGACAATTTCAAGTGGATGATATAGTACATTTTTTGTCTTTTTGGGTAGAAAACATTGTGGAAAATGAAGAAATTGCTTGTCACAAGCAATTTCTTCATTTTCCACAATGCTTTCCAAAGCCATTATTTTGTGGGGAGTCAAAAGGAGTTTCTGTGTGGTAAAGGGTTAATCAAGCTGTAGTTACGAAGTCTTGTAATAACACCGACTACATGGTAAATGTAGAAGTGTCTATCTCTCTTCTGCGACAAAGACCATGAAGATTACTGTCTGTAAAGAAATATGTCAGGGATAATTTGTCTACCAATATTTTGATTGAAGGCAGGGATTCGTATGGAAGCCCTGGAGGGTCATTTTGCATTTTGAGTTTTGACTCTCTACTTCTGACTTTCGACCTTTTGAAAATGGAAGCACTGGGTCATTTTTGCATTTTGAGTTTTGACTCTCTACTTTTGACTTTCGACTTTTTGAAAAGGGAAGCCCTGAAGGGTCATTTTTGCATTTTGAGTTTTGACCCTCTACTTTTGACTTTCGACTTTTTATACGCCCGAAGGGTCGTATTATGTTATCGCGTGCATCGTCTGTCTGTCTGTCCGTCTGTCCGTCTGTCCGTCTGTCCGTCTGTCCGTCTGTCTGTCTGTCTGTCTGTCTGTCCGTCTGTCCGTTAGCAAACTCGTGTCCGGTCCATAACTTTGAAACTATAAAACCTATTGTCTTGAAACTTCACAGGTGTATAGATCTCATAGCTAGGGTGTGCAGAGCGCAAGAACCACAACTCTACCATTTGTAATTTTTGAGTTATTGCCCTTTGTTTGATTTTGTTTGATTCAGTTAGCAGATTCGTGTCCGGTCCATAACTTTGAAACTATAAGGCCTATGGTCGTGAAACTTCACAGGTGTATAGATCTCATAGCTATGATGTGCAGAGCGCAAGAACCACAACTCTACCATTTGTAATTTTTGAGTTATTGCCCTTTGTTTGATTCAGTTCGCAGATTCGTGTCCGGTCCATAACTTTGAAACTATCAGGCCTATGGTCTTGAAACTTCACAGGTGTATAGATCTCATAGCTATGATGTGCAGAGCGCAAAAACCACAACTCTACCATTTGTAATTTTTGAGTTACTGCCCTTTGTTTGATTTTGTTTGATTCAGTTCGCAGATTCGTGTCCGGTCTATAACTTTAAAACTATAAGGCCTATGGTCTTGAAATTTCACAGATGTATAGATCTCATAGCTAGGGTGTGCAGAGCACAAGAACTACAACTCTACCATTTGTAATTTTTGAGTTATTGCCCTTTGTTTGATTTTGTTTGATTCAGTTAGCAGATTCGTGTCCGGTCCGTAACTTTGAAACTATAAGGCCTATTGTCTTGAAACTTCACAGGTGTATAGATCTCATAGCTAGGGTGTGCAGAGCGCAAGAACCACAACTCTACCATTTGTAATTTTTGAGTTATTGCCCTTTGTTTGATTTTGTTTGATTCAGTTAGCAAATTTGTGTCCGGTCCATAACTTTGAAACTATAAGGCCTATAGTCTTGAAATTTCACAGGTGTATAGATCTCATAGCTAGGATGTGCAGGGTGCAATAACCCTAACTCTACCATTTATAATTTTTGAGTTATTGCCCTTTGTTTGATTCAGTTTGCAAATTGGTGTCTGGTCCATAACTTTCAAAATAGAGGGCCTACGATGTTGAAACTTCACATGTGTGTAGAACTCATAGCTAGGGTGTTTGATTACATTATCTCAATCTGATTAAATTTGTGAATATTTTAGTTGTAGTACTCGGGTACTTGCAACACTTCGTGAATATTTTAGTACTTGGTGAATTTTATTTTATCGGATACTTGCAAGAGACTTCTAGAAAAGAACAGGACATCAACAAATATCACACACCCATTTATTTCTGAGCTTCGGGCGTATAATGCCACGCCCAGCGTTGCTCTTGTTGAAAATGGAAGCACTGAAGAGTCATTTTGCATTTTGAATTTTGACTCTCTACTTTTGACTTTCGACTTTGCCTACACGCCTTGTAGAGAGTCAAAACTCAAAATGCAGAATGACCCTTCAGTGCTTCCATTTTTCAAAAAGTCGAAAGTCAAAAGTAGAGAGTCAAAATTCAAAATGCAAAAATGACCCTTCAGTGCTTCCATTTTCAACAAGAGTGCCATGGTCACAATATACGCCGCCACTTATAAAACTTGAGACAAAAAAAATGACATTGACAAGGATTTATAAATATTCACACAAAAACCTGTAAAAAGTTGTGTTCACAAAAAGGTTTTTATAAATATCCAGTCAAAAACCTGGAAGGAATTGCGTTCACGAGACTGAAATATCATTAAGCCCTAGAGACTAAGATTGAAGGGGGCATAACTCAGGCAAAAATCAATGAACCATAAAATCCTTACTTCATGCACATCTACCAATTAAGGTAATAACATCCACCAAGTTTCATAAGGATCCAGTCAGAATCTTAGAAGAAGTTGTGTTGACAAGGCTGCAATTTCAATCAGCCCCAGAGACTAAGTTTTAAGGGGGCATAACTCTGGCAAAAATCAATGAACCATAAAATTCTTCCTTCATGCACATCTACCAATTGAGGTGATAACATTGACCAAGTTTCATTAAGATCTAGCCAGAAACTTAGGAGGAGTTGTGTTGACAAGGCTGCAATTTCAATAAGCCCCAGAGACTAAGTTTTTAAGGGGCATAACTCAGGCAAAAATCAACGAACCATAAAATCCTTCCTTCATGCACATCTACCAATTGAGGTGATAACATTGACCAAGTTTCATTAAGATCCAGCCATAAACTTAGGAGGAGTTGCGTTGACAAGGCTGCAATTTCAATAAGCCCCAGAGACTAAGTTTTTAAGGGGCATAACTCTGGCAAAAATCAACGAACCATAAAATCCTTCCTTTATGCACATCTACCAATTGAGGTGATAACATTGACCAAGTTTCAAGAAGATCCAGCCAGAAACTTAGGAGGAGTTGCGTTGACAAGAAAAGTGGACGGACGTACGGACGGACGGACGGACGGATGGACGGACGGATGGACGGACGGACAGACGGAGAAGATGACGCCAATATACGTCCGCCTCCGGCGGCGTATAAAAAGTCGAAGGTCAAAAGTAGAGAGTCAAAATTCAAAATGCAAAAATGACCCTTCAGGGCTTCCATTTTCAAAAAGTCGAAAGTCAAAAGTAGAGAGTCAAAACTCAAAATGCAAAAATGACCCAGTGCTTCCATTTTCAAAAAGTCGAAAGTCAAAAGTAGAGAGTCAAAATTCAAAATGCAAAATGACCCTCCAGGGCTTCCATAGATTCGTCAATCGGAGACAGGGTTACCATTTTTTATCCAAACAGTGACGCATATTAACGTTCCCGAGTATGAAACCGTTTGAAATTATTTAGGCAAAAGAATAAAATGCTGATACATGTAACATACATGTCCTTGTTTTCTAAATAGATCTCTTTAATAAATGCACAAAATTAATAATATTTTATCAACAAACATATTTTCGTCTGCAGCGGCTTTGGAATAGAGATATTCCAAATTTTGCCGTTCGGGAAAGGGTTAAGATGAGCATGTAGGTCAACTGCCAAACTAAGGAGCTCGGGAACTAAATCTAGTTCGTCTTAAAATTTTGAGATAAAATGATATCGCTGTTTACATTTTAATAATGATAAGTGATATGTAGATCTATAGTAAATACTTAGCGGACGAGACATATGACAATTGAACACTTGAAAGTACTTTCAACTGGACTGATTTTGATGTTTACAATTGCTTCAAATTCGGCAAGTTTAAACTATTGTCGTTCGGGAAAGAGTCAAACGGTCCTAGGTCGGTACGATATGTGGAAAAGCCAGAAACCTTTCTACTAGCTCGATGTTTGTTTGTTTTATTGTATTTCTTTCTTCTTTTTTTCCCCTTGGTATTTTCTTTCCAAAAGGACACAAACTTGAACTGCTGCTGCAGGCGACATTTAATGTATATAAATCAGAAATCAAACGATGGCCAAACTAGCCCAGATAATAGGACTATTAACCAAAAGGAGAAATATTTCTTCTTTTGTCTTAATGTTTTCCATTTTTTTATAGGCCTACTGAACAAAAGTGAAAACTTTACACCTACATTGCTTGTCATATTTCTTCTAAATACAACAAGTAAAGAAAACAAATGAATGTACTTCGCATTGTTCATTGACTTGGTTGTGCCAAACATTATTTGTTTCGTTGATCTTAATTACGGGGATGAAAAACGGACCCTTTAAGTGTGACAGGGGTCCGTTTTTCAGATGTACAATTTGAACGGAAATTTGACACAATTTAAACCCTCAGAAATCCGAACAGAAGAATGCAAACCATGCCAGACTGCACGGAATGGTAGTCTGACAACTTACCAGTCAGAAAATGTGAAGAAGCTTGCATAACATTGTATGAGCTTTTTAGAAATGATGTTTGAAAAGTAGAATTTTCATTATGTTGCGGAGCTTGAAAGGATGGGTTGCAACAAGGGCTAAAATCGCTCGAGCAATAGATTTTCTTTAAATTCTATTAATTGATAGGGTTACATAATATCTTTAATTTGCATTTGTAAAAATTCTGATGAAGGTTTATTTTTGGAGATCATGGCTTACAAAGTCGGTGGGGTAAATTGACACGAGAAGTAAATTTTTACTTTGAAGTTGAATAACCTTTTCTGTATAAATCAGATCAAGATGAAATTTTGCATGAAGATTCAATACATCAAGGACATAGAATTTAGGTACCATTAATCATATGTATCAGTTTGTTGATTTTCCGTATTCGTTCTTTTGTCAATCTCCGACTTTGCTTATTTTTTATGTACTAACTTTACGAAACTATCTCTACAGCTTTTGTTTTTGTATAAATTGTCATGATATCTTATGAAACATGATTCCATATAATTAAGCTAACTATGTGCAAACTTTGAATCAAATACATTACACAGAACTAAGGTTATCTGACCTTGACCTTCAAACGTTATTCCAAAAATCTTAAATTTTAGGCTTTTAGCTAAATTTTACCATTTCAATTACTATAGACAGTGCATTTTAAAAAATAAAGTCATTTTCATAACATCCTTGCTGTAATTACTTACTTCTATCACAAAATCGTATTAAATCTTGACCTCGACGCACATGATAATACTCAATTTTGAAGAGGCAAGTGGACAGTTTCCTTGTCAATAATCATTAGGCTATTGTTCTGTATGCCAAGGTCAAGGTTTACTGTGAAATTAGCATTGAACTAACTATGAACTTCAATACTATTAAATCTGAGAATTATATATTGAAATATACGTTATGATCCATTTCATATCAAGATAAAGCTGAAAAAAATATAAAAATTGATTTTTTGAGAAGGTCAAGGTCAAATAACTTTACTTCCATGGAATGAATTCGACTCAAAGTTTGCACATATTTAGCATATTTATAGAGAATTAGGTTCACAAAATATCGAAACAATTCATACAAAAATAAAAGCTGTAGAGATAGTTTCGTAAAGTTAGTGCATCAAACATAAGATAAATCTAAGATTGACAGAAGAACGAATACAGAAAATCAACAAACTGATATTTAGGCATACGATTCCTAAAATGTATTATCCTCGGTCCATTAAATATACATGCAAAATTTCATTTTGATCTGACCAGAAAAAGTTACTTAACTTCAAAGTAAAATTTTGCTTCTCGTGTCAATTTACCCCATCCACTTTGTTAGCCATTATCTCCAAAAATGAGCCCCCATTACATTTTTACATATACAAATTAAAGATATTATGTAACCCTATCAATTCACAGAATTTTAAGAAAATCTATTTTTGAGCCATTGCTGCAACCCGTCCTTTTACATGTTCTTTACAATCTCCATAGGAAATTGAAATCACTATTGCATGGGCATGAAAAAGGGCTCAAGTAAGGCCTGCATGATTTGAAAAAAACAAAAAAAAACAATCGAAAAACGTGATAAATTTATGAATATCAAACATTTTGAATTCCCTATTTGTTTATGTCAAAGGGAAGCAATTCACAAAATTGACAGAAGAGCTTGCTACAAGTAATAAGAGATTTTTTTTTCCAACCCGGATATGACCAATTCCGAAAACATAATGAATCGTTCCCTGCGCAAGGCAATGAAATTTCGACAAAACGATTGCTGAATGCCTGAGAAATAACGTCAAAATATATTTCAGGCTTTTAGTTCGATACTGTTCCAAAAACAGGAAATCTTGCAGTGTAAAGTTATCACTTTTGTTCAGTATTTTAGGCACGTCAAAACAAGGTCTGTTTGAGAAAGGGTTAATGAACCCCGGATTAGATTGTCGATAAACTCATTCACCTTCTATGTTGATCATAGATAGTAATTTACTAGCATTTATCTCATAACCAGTCGGCACAATGTTGCAGACGGCATTATCACATTAGTGAAATTGCACATTTTTGCTCTTTCTGAAAAGAAAACATTGTGGGAAATGAAGAAAGTGCTTGTCACAAGCAGTTTCTTCAGTTTCCTCGATGTTTTCCAAAGCCTTTATTTAGAGTGATGCGTCAAAAGGCGTAGCTGTGTGCTAATTGGTTAATTCGAATCTCTATTATGACAGAGGTTCAACTTAGAAGCAGGCATTTTGTGTCACTCCTTTTCACAAGCATAACTTCGAATAAAACGATGTCGACAAATTAAACGGGTGTCGAATGTTACCAAACTAAGAGGATCGCTCTTAGCCTCGGTTGGATGCAGTCCTGGGTAGAAAGACGAGCAAAAACTGCGACAGATACTATGCTGGCTGTCCTAAAAACTCTAGTTGAAATTTCTACACCTGTCATTATTTTAACATTTCGTCGTTGTAAATGCAAAACCTCGTATCTCGTTTTTTGGAAAATTTCAAATGGGAGGGAAAAAAGTGTAATAACTTTTCCCAAACTAAAATGTTTTACTTGAAATTTGGACATATTGTTCACAAATGATTTACCATCAATACTGATTAGTAAAATAACTCAAAACTTGCAAGAATTGTCTATAACTGAGCACACAAGTTTGTACTTAGAAAATCACAAGGATCGACATACGAGGTTTTGCATTTACACCGACGATTTGCAGATTGAGTTTACGGTTTCGAGCATGAATCCAGCAGGAAGCATATACATGGTGGTTATCATGTAAACTAGGGACGTTGGTTCGAGCCCCAATCACACCAGATTTAATCAATCAATCTTCTGATTCTTTTGCAGGTTGAGTTTACAGGTTCGAGTATGAATCCTGCACGAAGCCTGGGTACGGCGGTTATTATGGATACTTGGGACGATCACTGGGTATGTACGATTTGTTGTGTTAACTGGGATAGATTACGTAAAAGAGGACATATTAGCCATTTCTTAACCCATTACCAAACGAAGAAAATTTTAATGATCCAAAGTTAAAGATGTTGCTGAAGAAATTCTAAAAATCATAAGAAATTTCTTCATTTTCCACCATACTTTCCAAACATTTTCGTGAGATGTGTCAAAAAGCGTCACTGTGTTGGAATGGGTTAAACATAACATTGCATCGATGTCCCTAAGAATAGAAGGGACAGTAGAAAGTAAACAGTAAAAAAGACGGTATAATAGATTAATTTCAGAAGTTTTGGTAAAGCAATTCAACTGTAATTATTCTAGTTTGATCAATAAGGTTATTTCATCAAAGACCCCCGCACACAACAGCCTCCGAAAGTCGTCTTTGGAGTCTTAAAACGCCGCTCAAACGTTTAGTATTTGTTATTTATAGTAACATACTCTCAATCCCAAAGCGTTTTGGTAACAATACTCTCGAACCCAAAGCGTTTTTATGTTGAATGCACGTGCTCTTTATCGCGTTATATTGAATGCACGTGCGTCGTCATTGTTTCCTCCACATATTTAGGGAGCCTCGTGTTGATAATGTCGATTTGTGACTATTTTTAGTAATAATTTTCATGTATACAATGTTGATTTCCCATCAACCCATCGTCTTTGCCTCCGGAAGTGTGTTCAGTGGGTACAGACTAAAAGATAAGTGAAAGAACCTTATGGTGAATTTTGGTCATATTTTTGTTTGTTTTGCATCGAACATACAACAATTGTCCAACAAGGTTAACCCGGGACAACTTAATTTTCGTGCGCAAAGTCCGTTAGTTGAGCGTCTTAACAAAACAAAGTCGAAGTGGGGTCATTACATATGCAGATGTCCCGGGTTAATCTTGCTGGACAATACGATATATCTCAAGCAATACAATTATCAAACTATAACAACCAAGCTTTTGAAGCTTAATATTAACTCAATTAATTCCTGGTAATAGACATTTTTAATGCCAGAGAGACCACTGAAGAACATATTAGAGAAAACGCTATAAACCAGCATTACTTCCGATATTTTCCATACCAGCCTATGCCACACACAAATTTCTGTCTTTATTAACAATCATTTTGTTCTCTGATGTTGTTTTGGATTCCGATAAACCATGATTTTATTGTTTGGGAAAGGCTTAATCTGAATGTCATCTAAGTTACGATATGCCCTGACATAATCTGAGCATTGTTTGCACACTAGTTACTGTCAGATATGGACCAGATAATAATTGGGTTACCTAGATCTTGAGCTATTCCTACCATTATCTACTTGCAAACATGTAAAACTCAAATGATTACCCTATAACATTCAATGGAGTTAAATGCTTTTTAAAATCATTAGAATACCATATTGTTACGGTTGCATGTACAAGTCCGGAGCTGCGTTCTTTAGAGCGAGATTTTTTTAAGATTTCTTAAGATGGATTAAGTAAAGCGTTTTAAAGACTTAGGATCTGACCGAGGTGTTCCAAATGCTCCATACTTTATACAAATGACGTCATGATGACGTCATTTGTATGAAGTATGAAGCATTACCATGGTACGATGGATCATTCGGAACGACTCGGTCCCTTCTCTCTTATATTGTTTCGACATAGTTAACCGAGGGGTTCCGCACGAAACATAGAGTAATGGCGCTTCCCATTGAGCGTCTGAAAAATCTTGCTCTAAAGAACGCTTTATCCTAAAACATCTTAAGAAATCTCAAGATATCCCAAGAAATCTCGCTCTAAAGAAGGGTCGAAATGTACCACGAGAATTTTCGTAGCACATACTGTACATAATTTTTCTATGTACAAAATATTAATTTTGTCTCACGATAAATAATTTTCGAAGGACGGTAGATATTCGTGCCGCAAAAATAAATTTTCGTTGTACGGATATTGTTTTTCGTGGTCCGAATACCAGGTACGTTCAACTCTTACATGATATGCCTTTACCATATCATTCCATTACTACAGGTATACTGGGTAGGACCAATAGCCGGTGGAATCCTGGGCGGCCTGTTGTATGATCACGTGCTCACCCCCAACGCGTCCTTGATGAAGGTAAGGGACTGCCTGATGTCGGCTGACTTTGACGATAGCGAGTATAAATCCAAAAAGACCAAAGTGGTTACGATCATTGATGAGGACGAAGAGGAGGACGATATTCATGATTCGGAAACCAGCAACGTGTGATGACGTCATCAAATATTATAATTTCTATATTTTGAACTGGGCTAGCCCATAACGGCTTATGAGACAACATTGATCCTGATCAGCATGTACATACGCACAGTCTGATCAAGATACATGCTGGTTACCATTTGGACGCTTTGAAATACCTTGCTGCTAATAATATTAAAGTGCACTTGTAACACGTAGTCCTACAGGCGTACATGCTGTTTGTTAAATATGATCTCCGAGCATCGATGATGTTGCAAAACCTCGTAACGCCAGCTTCATTAAAGGGTTTTGCAATAACACCAGCGAAATAAAACCAACGAAATACTAATTATAGCCCTTTCCCAGATGTTTTTTTCATTTGATATCGTCACTGTAATACAGCTTATTCCATAATTATGAAGTTAAGGCGTTTACGAACACAGCCAACGCCGATATTATACCAAAATTAGTAAGATCTATGGTGCGTTTTTTTGGGACACGCGTATTTATTTATTGTCGGGCGAATATTAAATTCTATCTTCGGAATAGCGTTTATTTTCGTCGGACAAAAATTGGTTTTCGTCCGGCGATATTTAGTCTATTTGTCGGACGAAAATTAATATTCATTCGACGATAATTAAATACTTATGACACAGAATGTACCACCATACGCACGATCATGTAGGAAGGTGATGCTTGGTAACGCTTTATGTTTTGTTTTTTGTTTTTGTTTTGGTTTTTTTTTTTTTTCTTTTCCTTTCTTTTTTGTTTGTTTTTTTTTTTTTGTTTTCGTATTTTCGTATGTTTGAATACATGTATGTTGAATGTTGATTCTTACACTTGCTATCCGTCTGCCCAAATGGAATGGAATGCGAAATTGTGAAAAGTAATAAGAGTAGTTTGAATATCGTCGCTTTTCTTCAAGAAAATCCCCGAACTTATATATTCTTTAATCCTTTCCCAAACAAGACCTGGTCTTGACGTTGACGTCCCTAATAGAAAAGGCCTGGGAAAACATTGAGACAAAAGCAGAAAATGCTGATAATCAGCATTTTTAGCTCACCTGAGCACAAAGTGCTCAAGGTGAGGTATTGTGATCGGTCGTTGTCCGTCGTCCGTCCGTCCGTCCGTCCGGCCGGCCGTCCGTCCGTCCACAATTTCTTTGAAAATCTTCTCCTCCCAAACCAGTGGACCAATCTTCTTGAAACTTGGCAGGAATGATCCTTGGGTGAAGGGCTTTCAAAGTTGTTAAAAGAATTTGATTCCATCAAAGACTCTGGCTGCCGCGGCATGAGAAAAGGGGAAATAGCCAACTCTTTTAAAAATCTTCTTCTGCCTAACCAGTAGGCCAATTTTCTTGAAACTTCACATGAATGGTCTTTGAGTGAAGGGCTTTCAAAGTTGTTAAAAGAATTAAATTCCATCAAAGACTTTGGCTGCCGCGGCATGAGAAAAGCGGAAAATAGCCAAATCTTTTAAAAATCTTTTTCTGCCTAACCAGTTGGCCAATATTCTTGAAACTTCACAGGAATGATACTTGAGTGAAGAGCTTGCAAAGTTGTTAAAAGATTTTGATTCCATTAAAGATTTGGGCTGCCGCGGCATGAGAAAAGGGGAAAATAGCCAAATCTTTTAAAAAATCTTCTTCTGCCTAATTAGCAAGCCAATATTCTTGAAACTTCACATGAATGACCCTTGGGTGAAGGGCTTTCAAAGATGTTAAAAGAATTTGATTCCATCAAAGACTCTGGCTGCCGCGGCATAAGAAAAGGGGAAAATAGCCAACTCTTTTAAAAATCTTCTTCTGCCCAACTAGTAGGCCAATATTCTTGTAACTTAACATGAATGATCCTTGGCTGAAGCGATTTCAAAGTTGTTAAAAGAATTTGATTCCATCAAAGGCTTTGGCTGCCGTGGCATGAGAAAAGGGGCAAATAGCCAAATCTTGTAAAAATCTTCTGCCTTCAACTAGTTGGCCAATATTCTTGAAACTTCCCATGAATGATCCTTGGGTGAAGGGCTTTCAAAGTTTTTGAGAGACTTTGATTCCGTCAAAGCCTTTGACTGCCGCGGCATGAGAAAAGGGAAAATAGCCAAATCTTTTAAAAATCTTCTGGCTTACTACATGTAGTTGGCCAATATTCTTAAAACTTCACATGAATGATTTTTGGGTGAAGGGCTTTCAAAGTTGTTATAAGAATTTGATTAATATCAAAGCTCTTAGTGCAGGGGCATCAGAAAAAGGGCAAAAGAGCAAACACTTTTGAAAAGGCTGAATTTTGTTTCATTCTTTTGAAAAATTAAGGAAAGGGGGCTTTATTGCAAAATTCTTAATTTGCTGCTGTACAGGTCAAAATGTTTATTTCAACAAGGCAAAAAATTTCAGGTGAGCGATCTAGGGCCATCATGGGCCTCTTGTTTCCTTTTGCCTCATTATTTTCTGTGTTATATCATTCACAAATTGCACCTTTAGTAACATCCATTTAGTCGTCCGCAGCATCTTTGAAATTCAAACACCCTAACATTTTGTCGTTTGGGAAAGGGTTAAATGGTCATTGACGAAAAGCAAAGATATGAACGTTTGTATTTGTAATGTAGATATTGATGTAAATTGTTTATTATTTCCATATCTGCACATTGTCACCATTAGGTCTACGCATTATTTCATTTACCCTTTCCAAAGCGAAAAGCTTTTCGACTAGTCCAAATTGCATTGAGTCGAATACGATATAATAACCGTTACACTGTTTAATGCATTTACAAATCATGGCATAATAAGCATTGTGAGAAAATTAGTAAATACTAAATTTCGGCAATTTCTTTTTATCCAAATGCTATATCCAATGTCATTCTGCTTTGAGACGTCAAAATCTGGTTGAATGACAAAGTTTTATCATTCGATCATGCACAGACATCTATGTACATTTGAAAATCACAAAACAGTTTTTTTCTTATATTATAAATACATGTATAATCATCAATTTATTTCATGCAATAGAGAATTATATTTTATGCAATAGATATGTAAGACTTTGTTTGCTGTTGTCTCACCATAATTATAAAACTCGTCCCTTTGCTTTCGCCTACAACTGCCTCTGAATTATGATCCCACCAAAACTTTGTCGTATATAGAAGGCGTAGGCAAACGTGTTATGTAAAGTAGTCTTTTTGAACATCTGTTGCAGACGACTAAACAGTAGTTATCAAAAAAATTAAAATGTGTATTTCTGACGTAGAAACTATTAAGGAGAGAGGTGGAAATTCCTGATTTTCAGCAATGTCTTCTTTTCGCTCAATGTTTTTGTTCCCCAAATATTTATGCTAATTTGAACAATTATGAAATTGCTCAACTGAGTTCTTAACGATCTGGAATCATAATGGATTTCGGTTACTATCGCCGATGATCGGGTATTAACGGCACTCGGTTATTTCCGTGAAACGCAGTTCGGAAAGATTCGATTTTGTTCTCACCTCGGTTTACTTTCTCGTAAATATTAATATATATCGACCGCGTAAGCTATTTAAATTGTATTTTTCTGCATAGATAGAGATAATTCTCGTATTTCTCGTTGTAAGTAGCATGAAAAATGCTTAAATATTATCGTTCTGAACACTCTGGCGATTAAACGTATATTAAACGTACATTCATTCCATTAGAAAAGGAAATACATGAAAAATACTTTTTCATGTTGTAGTCTATAAATAGCAACAAAAAAGAAAGTGAAAGTACAGCGAAATAGGGAACGATTTTATCCAGTTAATCGTGACGTTATTTCGGACATACAATAGTAATTCGTTGGAGCTGTTATGAAATCTCGTAGCTCGTAGCTTAAATCAGGCCGTAGTTACGATATTTTATGACAACACTGACGGTTTATCAAAACATAACTTTAAACCCAGTCTATTGTTAGCACAAAATCCATTGCTATTCACATGAATTTTCCGTGGTTTGTTCAATTTCAACATTTCCTTTCATAGATATTTTGATATTTTCAGTAATTTCGGGTTATCAAGGCTTTAAACGGTAAATTTATGCATCTTAGGAAATTCTAATCTTAGTTGCGAACATGTTTTGTAAAACGCACTTACGCAAAAAAATTGAACTTTCGTTCAAATCTACGAAAATAATGTGCGTAATTTCGTTGATAAAACGGGGCCCAGATCACTGGTAGAAATAACAGAAAAACTCTAAGAGAAATGAAAAAATAACTGTTTCAATAGGTCTACAATTGTTATGAATTTACTGATTTGGTTATAAAGAGCAAAGCACTGATATATCCTTCTCTTAACAAGTCTGGTTTTGACGTCCATTGTAGAAATAATTTGAGAAAACATTGAGAGAAAAGAAGAGGTTGTTGATTATCATCAATGTGTTATCATCAATGTGTCCCTTTTCCTCAGTGTTTTCTGTTCTTTTGGACTGGTACAGTTTTTTTTTTTTTTTTTTTTTTTTTGGGGGGGGGGGGGAGGGGGGGGTGATGGGTTATCTATGCACCAATACACTTGATTGATTCAAGATCTATACGAATAAATGCTTAAGACCAGGATTTGATATAGTATCAATATTGCGTCTTCTGTCTTGATTTTTTTTTATTATAGTCCAGTCACAATATAATGACACATGTTTACAAATTTTACAGTTATAAACAAAAGGTAATCCGTGTTAATTTTCAGTTCAACGTTGCATGTCTTGGTTCAAATCTTGAAGGTGTAAGGGACCTGCAAGATTCGAACCATTACATGCAAATTTACAGTAGTTATGACTTTGCTATTGCGTTTTTTGCAAGGGTAAATTTTGTAAACATGTGCCATAATATCGTTAATTAAAGGACTATAGGTATGTAAAGACCCGGTAATCAAAGATACATGTTCGTGTAAGATGAGCTTAATTTGATTAAAAAATGCGTTCTTATACAGTACATTGTAGTACATGACACCAATTTCAACCCTCTTCCACCCCTAGAATCTTATATCACGGCGGGGAATCACCTGACAATATTTTCGATATTTTCCAACAGTTCTGTCAAAAGATGACCGAATTGAAAAGAAGAATTTAAGCAGAGACAGCGGGAACACTCCATGACTTTGCTGAATGCCAAGGATAATCTTTGAAAAATCAGCTGATATGAAAGTTATTGACGACCAACCAACACTTAATCTAGTCGTCAATAACGTTTTTATCACTTGATTTGTAAAAGAGTTACCACCCATCTGATATCGGGCGTTTTACACTTTTTTCTGTTTCAAGCCGATTTCAAATTGGTCAAGTATTTACAAAATTATTGACGATTTCCTAAAATTTAGTGTCACATGATTCCCCACCGAAGTATATAATGTCCTTGTTTTGTTAACAATAGTTTATGTAGTAACTACAGGAAAATCTGGCAATGAATATTTGATAAAAATAAGTTCTTTATATAAGTTACTATAAAAAATAATGTGTTGTTACATTTGAACTTACAGTGAATATTTGATGGAATTGAATGACCGATTTTGGATAATTTTGTCCTTGTTTTATGCGCCCCTACTAAGTTTGAACTCATAAAAAACCAAAATTTAACGGTAACTTTTTCCCATTCTTGTTTTATTTGAACAAGTATAAATTAGAGATAATTTTGGTGTAGGTCTCATACCCTGCCAGTCAATATTTCAAAAATTACAGATCAAAGAAAAATGTTCATTTTTCTTAAACATGGAAAAAATTCAGTCGCAAAATCATAAACCTTATGTACAATCAAATGTTTTTTTTTCTCAATTTTGTTTTTCATGGTTTTGTATTTAGCTTATTTATGTTACATACATATCTGTTGTAGCATACAAGCTGAAAAATGTCAGATATTATCATCTTCTGGGAAAAAAATATGAGATTTACGGAGTTGGTGCTTACCCTTTTCCCGCCTTTTTTTTAAAAAGGGGGTCACTAACTAAAAAATATATATAAAATTCCAACATATCGGTAAAAATTGTTTTAAGTTTCATTTTACCTCCGTCTTATATCATAGAAATAATATATAACAATACTTTTTGTATTTTCAAAAGTGTCTATTATGGTTCCAGATCGTTAAAACTTTTGAGCAATCGTATGATTGTTGGATTCAATGTTTTCTCACGACATATGTACATGTGTGGGGACGTCAAACCAGGTATTGTTTGGTCTTGGTCGAAAATTAACCCCGTTCCACAAAATGTTATGTTTTCTGCAAAGCTAAAGGCTTGTTAATTATATCGTCACCCTGATTTTTAATGGACCAGCCAGTTTTGACATATAAGGTACTTTACTTTGATTACAATATATATCCTGATTCCCCACTCATGATACAAGGCTTCACACATGGATGGGCCTACGGCAACCTTTCTTTAACCCTTTCCAAAACAACAAAATTTTAGGGCGGTCCTGTTTAAAAGTTGCCGTAGACGAAATAATTGATGTTAAGAATGAAGAGATTTGTGTATAATATAGCACAGAAAATATTGAGACAAAAGGAGAAACTGCTGGTTATCAGCAGTTTCTTTTGTGTCAATGTTTTCCCAAGCCTTCTTTTATAGGGACATCAAAACATGGTCTTGTTTGGGAAAGGGTTAACAAACTGGCGGCTTACCAACCCGTCCCATTAGTTGTTCTAATCACGCAGACCGACCTCCATCGGGATGCAAACCTTCAACCTCCCTCTTCCAAGACGGACACCCTAACCAAAAAGGTAACAGAGTGGCCATTGGGGACATTAGGGACCTCAACACCGGGGTTTGTTGGGGGGGGGGGGAGGTAAAGGTAAAAAGAAATCCTGAGCCAAGACTTTATTTGTTAAAAGCCGACAGTTCCACTGGTGGTGAACTCGGCCAGAGCGAGGGACCTTTTTCGCTACAACAAGGTACAGATATTTTGCGTTTAAATGTGAGTTCAAAGATCTGATTGGAAAGTTTTTCTAACAACAATGAATTTGTTCTAAAAATAGACCGGGTTTACAGATATGTATTGACAAACCGTCTGTGTTGTTATAAAATCTCGTAACTACGGCTTCGATAAAGCCGTAGTTACGAGATTTTATAACAACACCGACGGAATACTATGATCGCGAAAAAACGTCCCACGCTTTGGCCGAGTTCACCACCAGTGAGTTCACTAATACTAGTAGTCGCTTGTGGTTCATTACTCTTTCCCGCACAAGTCACGATTTTGGCATGCCTTATCAAGAAAGCCCTGGACAATTTGCAAGAAAAGAAGAAAATGCTGATTGCCCAATTTCTTTTTCCACAATGTTTTTCATTCTATAACATTTCTCGCTCTTGGCAACATATCTTGGCTCGCAAAAAGAACGACATTGACCAAGGAAAGATTTATTCTTATCGTCGTTTTCAAGAAAAAAACAGGAATTGCTGCTAGTCTGGGTTCCCTCCCCTACACTACGCTTCTTTCCGCAGTATAGAAGACAGGAAACCAGACTAGAATTGCTGCTTGTTTTAAGTTGCAGACTTTCTTCAAAAGTTATGCACTTACAATAGACCCTTTCACACTATGGTTTTTTCCATACCATTTCCTAGCCGGAAGCCTTTTAGCGCATGCGCAATCTAAGACTGGGTACCAACCCTACCACTTCATGAATATCAATACGACCTCAAAGTAGTATAGGTCCCGATAAGTGACATGGCAGAACATGTCTTTCTTTTAGCTAAGGATGTTCTGCCAGGTCAATTATCGAGACTTAAATTTTATATCAAGAATGATAACCCGTCTATAACCCGCGTATGCGCTAAAATGTTTTTGTTAGAAAATGGTATGGTATAGTAACGTAGCGTGAAACTTCAGAAGGTCTATAATTTTACTATAAGCCACATACAAAATATTCCTCTATTCCCTAAATAGTTGCTTTCAAACAAAAACCTCGAAAGTGCAGCTTAAAACAAGTTGCGGTTAAGCATTTACCAAACAACGAAAATTTGGGATTTTTTTTTTACCAAGAAAGTCGCTGCAGACGTCAAGACGGGTGTTGATAAAGACAGGATTTGCGTAGAGACGGGTAAAGAAAATATTGAGGCAAAATGAGAAACTGCTGATTATCAGCAGTTTCTTCTTTTGTCTCAACGTTTTTCCAAGCCCGTTGTACTAGGGACGTCAAAACCAGGTCTTGTTTAGTAAAGGGTTAAGAGGTTTTTGACGAAAAGTGACGATATGACGCTATATGGATCTATAAATTGCTGTTTCTGTTCTCATAAAGTATTTACATCGTAAAGGTGCAGTCACACTACAGCGTATGGAGCCAGCGTATTAGTAACGTATGGATGTTTGAGCCTGCGCTGAAATGCGCTGGAGATACGCTAGAGGTACGTTGTTATCAGGTTACTCATACCTTGGGGTACGTCGGTATACGCCGATGCACGCTGAGGGCCAAAATAGTTTTTGAACATGTACAAAATCATTCAGCGTATGCCAGCATAGGAATTTCATGCTTTTCATACGGTTCTCATGCGCTGAATACGCTAGATGTACGGTGGAAGTAAGTTACTCATACATCGATTACGTTTCTCATACGTTTCTCATACATCGAGTACGCTTCTCGTACATCGAGCACCAACAATGTAATGGTACAGTCACACTACATTGCATAGAGCCAGCGTATGAGTAACGTATCGTATATTTCGGAAAATTATCACAACTATTCAGCGTATGAAGTGATCTTAAACATCAAACAACGGTTATTAAAACAAAATTCATAGCGTACCATCGCCGTATGAGTAGCGAACTCACTGCGTATTCTAACTTGTGAGTAGCGTACATCAGCGTACCTTTCACGTATGAGAAACGAGTGCGGAACGTCAACCTAACGTATGATGAGCGTTTGTTTTTCTAAGCGTTGTTTGATCTGAAGTTGGCTTCATACGCTGAAAAGTTGTACGTATAGATATTTTTTCGGAATAGTGTGACAGCACTAAATGGAGTATGAAATGTGTTTCTGGAGGCATGTACAAACAGATCCTGATGTAGGATCTTCATTTCTCAATGCATCAGTAAACTGGCAAAATCATAGAAAATAAATTACGAGCGTATCGTTCCGCATTCGTTTCTCCTACGTGAAAGGTACACGAACTGATGTTCGCTACTCATAAGTCGGTATACGATATGCGTTCGCTACACATACGTCGGCGGTACGCTAAGACTTTTGTTTTTCTAACCGTTGTTTGGTCTGAAGTTGGGCTCATACGCTGAAAAGTTGTACGTATACAGATATTTTTTCGGAATAGTGTGACTGCACTGTTGTGTTCATGAAAACATGGTGGCTAGCCATTGAAATCTAATGCATTAATTAAACCCCAGTTTCACAACCAATTTAACATGAAACGGTTATGTCCCCTTGAGACTCGGGATAAAATGCGTTCCGTTACTTTAAATGTAAGAACAAAGCAAACCGCTTATTAACAAACGCATATCGTCGCTTTTCAACGAGAACCTCGTAAGTGCAGCTTGTTATGGGCTGCATGTACGAGGTTTTCGTCGAAAAGCGACGATATAAACCTGCACGATTCCTAAAGCAATATAAACAACATGTAAAAACATGGGGGCTTAGTCGAGAATTTTACAGTTGGAAAATTTCCCTAAAAAGATAGTTCACTAGTAACTGTGTTCCCAAACTAGAATTTGCTATGTTGTTTCTGAAAGAAAAGAAAACTGAAACATTGAAGCAAGGGGGAGAGCTGCTGATAGTTAATAACAAGCAATTTCTCGTTTTGCCTCGATATTTCGTAGTGATACAATGCTGATCCTTTAGAAATGTCCATGATTTTAAGTGCCGTCTGATCTTGTACACGAACACAATTCATATCTAAATTTATCAATTCTGTCTCATTACGTTGTCTTCAGCAGCTTTCAAATTGGAACAGTCTAGAGTTTTGTCCTTTGGAAAGAGTTATAGTAGGTTAAAAGAGGAAAACATCGATCTAGATCTTCGCAACCACTCTAGACTGAGGTTAATGGATTTGTACGTCGAACTCAACTGTTAAGGTCATATGGAGACGGGGCCTCGGTTGAAATTCTCATCCGAAAGACTGACCATTTTAGACGCTTTTAACCCTTTCCCAAACAAGACCTGGTTTTGATGTCCCTAATAGAAAAGACTTGGGAAATCATTGAAACAAAAGAAGAAACTGCTGATAACAAGCAGTTTCTCCTTTTGTCTCAATATTCTCTTTACAATATTTTACACAAATTTTATCTTGAATAACTTCTATTTTGTGATTTGTGGCAGTTTTTGAAGTGGATCACCCTAAAATTTTGCTGAAGATTATACCACGTCCTACTGTTGAACTGGTCAGCCAAAGCTGACCTTTTCATTCATATTTAGGCTCAATTATTATCAAGTGACATCTAATTATGTGCTAGACATGAAAATTTGTCGTGTCCTGATGGCTATCTATCAAATGTTTTTTTCTGGTGGTAATTGCCTTAATCACAAATTATTTGTCAATTGGTGTCTAATTATAATATAAAAAGCAGTCAGCCAACCGACAGATTGTGCTAATGAGCAACTGAATTAGTAGGACATACACCTCGTGGTCAGGCTTCGGGCTTAAAGTATTTCCAAAACATTAAAATCACGGTGGGGATTGTGCATGATGGGATGGATAACGAATACGGACAAAATAATCTCAATTCTGGTAAGATATTTTGCAATAACTTATTTGAGCGTCAATCTTCAAAGGGTTTGTTGCATGTACCCCGCCTTACCGAGCTCTTTCATCGGATGTATGACATATTAGATAACTCATGGTACTTTTTCCGAAATATTGTCCCAACCGACCAGAAAGCGAAATGGTAACGGCTGCGGCCAAATTAACCACACTTCAGGTAAGAATTTGTGCAATAACTTTCTTATTTCTGCGTCAATTTTCATGTGATTTGTTGCATGTAATCCGTCTTACTGAGGCCTTTTCGCATGTGTATTACTTATCTGGAAACTCCTTGTACTTTTCTCAAAAACCGATCACACCCGACTAGAAAAAGGGCCTGAATTTTTTGTCGTTTTTCTGGTCGGTTGGGATCAATTTTTGGACAAAGTACAGTGATTCTACACACAAGTCATATATCTGAGGAAAGAGCTAAGTAATGCGGGGTACATACAACAAACCGCTTGAAAATTGACGCAGATATAAGAAAATTATTGCACAATTTCTTACCTAAAGCGAGGCAATTTTTTCCGTATTCGTTATCCATCCCATCATGCACAATCTCCACCGTGAAAATACTGGTTGATCGATTTTGGACGTTTCTAAAAAATGTATAGTATAGTCCAGTCGTGACATTATTGCACTTGTTTATGCCTACATTTTTCTTATGTAAACTACACAATATAGAAGTTTAAACTTTTGTAATTTTGCATGCGATGGTTCGAATCTTGCAAATGTCTAACACATACAAGTTTCGAACCAGCGCATGCAAAATCGTTATTAAAATTAAACAGACCTTTCCCTTGTTTACATGACTATTGTGTACAATTTTTCAACATGTGTCATAATATCGTAATTGGACTATAATAAAAACGGAAGTTAACGTTATAATACAAAAGAAAATGTCGAGATACAATGACAAAAATGCAGATTTTGTCTTAATTTTGTCTAATCCTCTCAAATGTCTGAATGACCCTTTAAAAGATGAGGCAATGGACTACACTAAATTTCTTATATATGTCCTCTATGTAAATCTATAAAAGGTGATGCTTTGTTGTTCATTGACAAGCTATTATTATTCAATTTACGAAAGCAAAACCTCATGACAGCCTAGGGGTTGAAACTGAAGACGTCTTCAACGCGTCATATATTAATTTGTGGTTCGACACGCGAAAAGAGGCATCCTCGAAAACTCTTCTCTGTATAGAGAACGTTACATCGACGAAACACACAGTGCATATAGACACACCGGAGTTATCATGTATTGCGAAAAGAGAAATTTGAAGATATTTGAAACTTAGCCTACATTTATGAGTGAAAAACAGAATTGGGGCCATTCAATGAAATTTAGGATTAAAGTGACATTTCAAATTTATTTCATTTTTTAAAAGTATGTCTTAATGCAAAGATTGTTTATTCTAATGCATAGAAATGTTACCAGTTTTTTAAAGTTGTTATTCATAAGTGAAAAATGCGCCTTTAAAGTTGAGACAGAAATGACATATATAAATTGAACTGTTGTCCACAACAATTTGTTTAACTTCAGCACAAAAATATATATTTTTCGTTAACGGTTCAATATTTTGACTTGAAATTTTTAGGATTTCCATAAGGAAAGATGCTCTTTCAGATAGAATAAAAGTAAAACTTATGTAAAAATAATTGTGAAATGTCACTTTAAGTGCCTTACAACAACTTTGTTAGAGAAGGGTTACGATCTGATAAACGCGTTCTCAACGCGACCTAGGAGTTTGATTGAACTCGTTTTACGTGCCATAATGATAGAGACAATGCGCACATTTCTTAAGAATTTCATTCGAAAAAGGTTTATGGACAATTGAACTAGCTCTGATCGACTTTGATCAGTCTTCCAAAACAATCAAGGTTGACCACCTTAAGTACTGTTCGATATTCTTGGAAGACCCCTTTTGGTGTGACACACATTCGTCGTGTTAATTTGCATAGCAGTATATAATAAAGGTGTCAATTTACAAGATTCTATCAAAATTTTGTTTTTGTTTAATTATTGCATGGTGAATATAAAACCAATTAGCGAATCGGCATCCAAAGCCATATATGTGAAATGCACACGTATGCGCTTGGACAACTTGCAAAACCTAATGGCAGACCTTTATTCAATTAACTTGGTTTTGGAAGTGTATTAACCCTTACCCAAAGGACACTAGCTATTTTAGAATGTGAAAATCGTGAAAGGAGAGAAAAGCTGGCCTCGTATATGCGGTAGGCCTATCTGCGATAATAATTTCCTTATCCCAATGGGCAATAACACATGTATAAATTAGACTGTCCAATTTTTCTGCAGACGACAAAATGATTGTAGATAAGGTTATAGATATAGATAGGATTGACTACCTTGGATCATTGTGAGATTATAAATGTACCTGGATGCAGTCTGATCGGGACCCATACCACTCCGTTAGAGTTGCTACAAATAAAGGTGAATAAGCTGCTAGAGAACAGCATAGATCTTGATCAGATTGTGCGTATGCACAGGCTGATCTGAATCCATGGTGTGATCGAATGACCTTAAGGACATTTTTCTGGATCCAGGCTCTTATGTACATCTGATCATTGTCATCGACGTGCATGTCGCTTTTCAACAAAAACCTCGTAACTGCAGCTCGTAACTGCGGTTATGAGGTTTTTGTTGAACAGCGATGATAAACAGTAATAATATTAAATTCCTTTGTGATACCTATTCGATATTGATAAAGTCTTAAGGGGGAATTCTCCAGTTTCTAATTTTTTTCCCAATAATATAATTTATTTATATACTAAAGGAAAAAAGAAACGCAACAACAAATCAATTTGAACATACGTTTTGGTTTTGTTTTTTCTCAAAATCACCCCCATTCGATAATCCGAGTCTTCTCTGATGTAAATACGCTCTTTGATATTTTGATTTTTCGCTATTTACATCAGAGAGCGTTGCTCTTTGAAAACAGCGGAAAGTTCGGTAACGTTACAAGTAGTGAAGCTTTGTTTTTGTGTATCATATCGAATCACTCGGTAAAACACTGTAGGGTATAGATCAATAAATCATTTTTTGTCATACCTGACCAAAACTTTCATTTCAAATCGGCCTGCTGGAAGAGTATAACCTTTGGTTTTGAATGGAAGGTCAAGGTAAACAAAGGCTGCTCAGGTGAGGGTTGTTGCAAAACATTGCCTATAAACCTTTTAGAAATACTTTTTGGTCGTAATTTTTTCAACATGTATGACAATAAATGGTTCATTGATCGATATCATCAGGGGTTTTAACGATAGCGTTTAAGATCGGACGGTGAACGATGCGCCACAATTTGTGGAGAACTTCTTGATTTTTTCAAAGAGCAACGCTCTCTGATGTAAATAGCGAAAAATCAAAATATCAAAGAGCGTATTTACATCAGAGAAGACTCGGATTACCCCATTCGAGTGCTTTTTTCAATGCATAGTAAAACTTCATCATTTGACTTTTTAATGTCAAAATTTCATCAAGGTCACAGGTTTTACGTGCCATCAATACGCGTTTAAATGAGAGCGATTTGGTGTCAACATTAAATGCGTTCTTGCACGCAATCCAAACTGACGTTCACGATTCCTGGCCGAAATTTAATTGTTGCACTGTCCACGAATAGCATCAACAGTTTTTCTCGATTTATAAGAGAATTCGTTTCCGTAGGTATTTAATGAGTGAACGTTATGGTCCTGATGTCGTGACGTTCAAGACATTGACGACCGCTTTTCAGGCGACTGTCAGTTATTCCGTTCGTTCTAAGACGTTATCTCAAACAATATTTTGTAAACCGATGTACACTTATAAAAGTCAGCTGCAATTGCGGGTTGAGATGTTCCATTCGTAAAAATCACAATTGCTACCGGACGACGTCTTTGAATGAGTCGCAAAAATAATATGAGGGATAAAATCCAAACAAAAATTATTGCCTTTTGTCGAGTCGACGTGCATCTGCACAAATGAAAAGAGTTTTATGTAATTTTTCGATATTTAAAGGTTTGTACGTGAGAAACGTGTAAATGTCTATTTTGACGTTATTTCACAAGTAAGACATGTTCTAACGTAAACACAGAGATCGATATCAAGATAAAGTTTCCAATTATAATCAGTAACAACTTTGACTCAATAACATAAAAGAATTAAAAGAAATAACAAAAAATAGTTGTTGCGTTTCTTCTTTCCTCCAGTATATTTTGTATGTTGAAATTACATGTTATAACCAATTGAAAAATAAAATGAAAATGGGTGGTCAACGATCTTGTTTAAATTTTATAGGCATTCGTATCACATACCCCTACAGCGAAAAAATGCACAATTTCTTGCATCTGCCCAGGGTCACTAAATTGCTGAAAAAAATGCAGTATAATCATCGTTTAGTCCCGAAAATGGATTTAAAATAACGCCTTACATTCAATGAGGACAGAAAACCCAAAATATGTGCTATTATAAACGCACAAATGTATAAAAAAAAAAGCATGCTCACGTGTTCAGTTAGATCAACGAAGCTGAAGTGTTTTATGTCAAAATTTGCACATTTTTTGAAATATTAAGTTCTACATAATAGAATTTGATAAAAATGCCTCATTGTATTAAGCAACATGTCCTGGTAATAATTCAAAAAGAAAATGTATAGGTCAGCGCACTTATTAGTGAATTACAGCAATTTTTATCATCTTCACATGAATAAAATGACGCAAAACAGTGGTAACTGCATACACACTTACAACTGTCTTGCTCTAAATAATCGATTTCCATCTTGAGGAAATAAGTTTTGCATAATAAATACGCTTTTACCTTGAAAAATGCTAAATTGTAATGACGTGTAATATTATTGAAAATATGGTAGCGAAACATATATGGTACGAAACATTTAATTTTCTACAGTAATGACTGAGTGTTCCGAAAAACTGGAGCATTCCCCCTTAATCAAGCGAAATGCAACAATTAAGTATCAATTTGCATGGTATTGAGACCAACACATTTATCAAATAACCGTTGGTTATGAAGTCCCTAATTGAAAAGGTCTTGAATCATTAAGGGAAAAGAAGATAATGCTGATCACCGGCTGAGATATATTGTAGATAGAATTTGTCCTATCTTATAATTAAGTTTATCAACATCCATTTTGTCGGCTGCATCAACTTTTAATTGGCTCAAAACTGAAAGATTTTCGTCTTTTGGAAAAGGGTATAATTATCAATCCTTCTTTGATACCTACGGATATTCATATCGTTTCACTATAATAAAATATCTATTTTTCATGTTGTTAATTGTGTTCATTGAATCTCAACCAGGCGAAGTGAAACAATTAAGTATCAATTTCAAGATGTAGAGACTGAACGACACAAAATCGTAAATACAACTCTACCAAGCTGTAGTTACGACATTTTGGACTTCTAAATAGGCTTATGCAAAATATAGTCAATGGGTGACCAAAACCTTGTAACTCCAGCTTTTTCAAGCTGTAGTTACGAGGTTTTGACCCCCACTAACGAATTGTGCTGCCAGCATCTTCGGTTAGTAGATATAAATATCATGCAGTAGTCATGCCGTCTGTGTTATTATTTACATCGCGACAGAGAAACACACTTTCTGTGACTGCAGTGTTTTTGCAATTATTTCTGCAGAACTGTCCTACGTCTGAATCGTGGAGAGTTGGTATATTGTTGCAAAAAGTAAGTGTTTTGTTCAGTTTTATATCAATTAAATTCGTAACTCATGTCTGGTGAAACTACGAATAATTTTCGAAGAGAATTCTTATTCATTTTTAAATACTAAAGTAAAAAAATGTTTTAACAGAATACCAAAAATTAACATTTGGAAGTTGTCAGACCAATAATATTGAAACTAAAAGGGTTGGTATGTAACTCATGAGTTGCTTATTAGATCACAATAGTTCGGACAAAATTCTGAAAAAACAACAGTCGCTTGGTTTTGAAAGTATAGAAATTTTGTGAAGAAATGGATTTGAGATCGATTTAAAGGGACATAACATTCCGATTTCATTTCTTTAAAGTATGTCTAGATGCGAAGATTGGTAATTATAATGCGTAGAAATGCTATCAGTTTTTTAAGTTGTTATATAAGCAAAAAATATGCCTTTAAAGTTGAGACAGAAATGACAAATTCCATATACATCTGAACTGTTGTCCGCAACAATTTGTTTTATTTTAGCACAAAAACATTTATTTCTCGTAAAAGGTTCAACATTTTGGCTTGAAATTTTCAGATTTTTCGTAAGAAAATCTGCTCTTTCAGATAAAAGTAAAAGTAGAATTTATCAAAAATAAATTTGAAATGTCACTGTGAGTATATTGTTGGTATGTTGAGTACGAAAAACAATTTTGCCACGCTGAGAAAAGGCTCATTCACCACCTAATTTGCATGTTTTTCAAAATGGCCAAAAACGGTAAAAACTGCAATAAGATTTGTTAGTTCTCATATCTCAGACAAAAATACTTATGCATGTCGTGTCTGCAGAGTATGTAGCTGAATGACTTACAGGATAAACGAGAGAATTTCGCATATATAGGCCTATATTTTTGAAGAAATGCCGTATACACAGCAATAAAATCCATTGAGCGCAAATTACCGTGGTATGCTACACTTACTTTATACTGGTACATTAATAAATTACTTTTGTATCTGTCCAAAACGACGAGAAATCTTAACCATTCAATAAAAAAATGGGATAGCTACGGAATCCTGTTTCCGCCATCCACTTTTCTAAGAAAATTGAGTTTGTGAAATGTAGAAATGTTGAAGTTTTGTTTGTGACAATTGTCAGAAGTTAGTGTGACTAACTTCAACTTTTCGACTTTTCACAAACTCAATTTTGATAGAAAAGTTGAAATTAGTGCGACTAACTTCCACTTTTCTACCAAAATTGAGTTTGTGAAAAGTCGAAAAGTTGAAGTTAGTCACACTAATTTCTGACAATTGTCACTAACTTCTGACAATTGTCACAAACAAAACTTCAACTTTTCGACTTTTCTACATTTCAAGGTCAAATTTTGGTAGAAAAGTAGAAGTTAGTCGCCTTAATTTCGACTTTTCGACTTTTCACAAACTCAATTTTCTTAGAAAAGTGGATGGCGGTAACAGGATTCCGTAGTTAGCCTAATATCCACATTATATCCTACAAGTATAAATGCGTGTCCTTAAAAATAGGAAAGCGATTGGGCGTATTTATTCTAATAAAGTAGCTCTTTTTTACATATAGGCCTACGCTCTTAACTCAAAAGAGAAAAATAGAAATCGCTAAACAGTTTCTACAATCACGGAGGGGATTGTGCATGATGGGATGGATAACGACTACCGACAATAGGGAACGATTTTATCAAGTAAACCGTGACGTAATTTCGGACAAATAAACAGTATTTCGTTGGTTTTGTTATAAAATCTCGTAACTACGGCTTGAATCAAACCGTAGTTACGAGATGGTTACCGACGGTTTATCAAAACATAACGGTAATCTCAGTCTATTTTTTGCACAAAATTTGATGCCAACTCGCCTCGCTTCAGGTAAGACATTTTGCAATAAAAATGTTATTTCTGTATCAATTTTCAAGCGGTTTGCTGTATGTACCCCGCCTCATCGAGCTCTTTCGTCCGAAGTATGACATATTAGATAACTCATGATACTTTTTCCGAAATATTGTCCCAACCGACAAGAAAGCGAAATGGTAACGACTACGGCCAAATTAACCACGCTTCAGGTAAGAATTTTTGCAATAATTTTCTTATTTCTGCGTCAATTTTCATGCGGTTTGTTGCATGTACTCCGTCTTAATGAGCCCTTTTCTCAGATGTATTATTTATCTGGAACTTCCCTCTACTTTTTTCAAAAACCGATCCCAACCGACTAGAAAAAGGGCCTGAATTTTTTGTCGTTTTTCTGGTCGGTTGGGATCAAGTTTTGGACAAAGTACAAAGATTCTACAAACCAGTCATATATCCGAGGAAAGAGCTCACTAATGCGGGGTACATGCAACAAACCGCTTGAAAATTGGAGCAGAAATAAGAAAGTTATTGCACAATTTCTTACCTGACGCGTGGCAAATTTGTCCGTATACTCCGTATTCGTTATCCATCCCATCATGCACAATCCCCACCGTGACAATGGTTGTATACATATATTATATTTCTTATTTGTTTAGACATTAAAGTGTGTAGATTCTCATAATGAAAACACATCGAAGGTGTAATCAACTTAAGCATCTGACAATATAAAAACTATGAATTTGCTGGATTATTAGATTTTGACAGATTGCAAAAAATATTGAGTGTGGCAAACATAATTCTTATCAAAGAAAAAAGAGTTATCTACTTAAAAAACATTCCATTAAACAGTTATATGTTCACTGTCTTTGTGTGATCTGTGACATAGATCTAGTAGAAACTGGATATCATTACTTCAAGGTAGGCTAAATAGGAAAATATACAAACTATACGGTTAGAAATGCAAATTAAACAATTTGCAACTTAAATTGATATGATGGAGTTAAATGCGATTCCTATTTGTCACAAGCAATTTCTTCATTTCCCACAATGTTTTCCTCCAAAAAGGCCTAAAAATAAAAAAGAAAAAATCCATTGACATGAAATTGTCCTCTGCAGGATATTTCAATTTTGACCACCCTAAAATTGTGTCGTTTAGTAATGGGTTAAACCATGCTCATAACAGGGACAATGTCAAATACCATGATTGGTCAGTCATAAATTCAAAACATTGATTTCTTGTTTATACCACCATGTTTTCTAAATTGATACATATTTTTTTAATTACATAAATGTCAAATATGAAGGTCATACAAGAGACTCTTTCAGGGATGTTTAAACAGACACATTGAAATCCTGCCTGGTAATACACGGAGACTCCGGTAGCTATTTTTACAGACAGGAGTTACAAAAGCTTAACTATAGCAAGGTCATCAAAACCACGAATGATCACCCTCCCCAAAGTGGACATGTTATGAATGAACTTGATGCACTTTGATGCACCTTGATATCTTAGGTTCTGTATCGTTTGGTAAGATCCCCTGCAACGGTGCAGCACCTACTAGTATTTGAACTATGTGAACGACATTTGGTCAAGTGCATTATACAGTCCGCAGGGGAGCTCAACCTGTAACTGGGCAAATGCGAAATAATTTGATAGGCGAGATTTTTATTGATAAACCCTCTTGTAACAGGGTAAAAAGCAAACAGTTGACATATGCTTAATGCATGTGACCTGAGCATACCTATACGGAATACGAGTACATGTTAACCTCTAATCGTTAAAATAAATAATAATGTTGAATGGTTGACTTTAATTGAAATCGTCGGTTTTCTTCAAATAATATGCATATATATAAAATATTTTTGAAGCAAAGGACAAGATGCTCTCTACCACCGTTTTCTCATTTCGATTAAATGTTTGCCCTCGCCTTACCCAGGTCTTGTTTGGAAGGGCTTAAACCTTTGCCAGACGACACAGTTTTAGACTGGTCCAAATTCAAAGATGTTGCAGATGAAAATTTCTGGTGAATGAAAATTTTCACATTTTGGCCATTTTGGATAGAAAATAGTGTGGGAAATGGAGAAATTGCTTGTCACAAACAATTTCTTCATTTTCCATGATGTTTTCATTATAAGTTATTTTGTAGGGCGTCAAAAGGCGTCACTGTGTGGTAACGGGTTAAAGAATAAAACAATGTAGGTCCTTTTACAGCCTTGATGTAGGCTAACATGTATGATTGCAATAATGATTGCTCGTTTCTATCCAAAAACTTTATCTTTGACAACGGTCCCATACTAGGAGTTGGTATCTACTAGAATTTAAACTTGGTTAAGCTGGTATGTTGCACCGATCTGTGCACGACTCTACATGCTAAGAGTGAGACCCGTAGTCAGCGGTTTCAGATTAAGTTAGGGAGGGTAGTTTTTTTCGTGGAGCAGATAAGGGAAAGGGGGTTGGAACTTGGACATAATCATTAATTTGAAATTAAAGCAATCGCATCAATTGCCATGAAATTATGGGCGTAAATAAAATTCTTCCTTCGTAAAAAAAAGAAACTATTTATTAAATGCTTCCATTTCACATTGTCCTAAAATGACTAATTCTGGAAGGGGGTAGTTCCCTAGTACCCCATTATATGGGCCTGACTATAGCATAACATTTATATATGCGTCCATTGTGACCCCAAATGTTCTATGAGAATCGAGGAGACCATGTCCTGTCTCAAAGTAGATCAAAATATATGAATGAACTGGTCAAACCTTTATCTTTTCTTTATCTTTTACTATTTTCCCATACACCGTGTTGGTATATTAATCCTTTCCCAAACAACGCCTGGTTTTGACGTCCCTTATAGAAACGGCTTGGGAAAATATTGAGACAAAAGAAGAAACTGCTGATAACCAGCAGTTTCTCCTTTTGTCTCAATATTTTCTATGCCATATTTTACACAAATTCTATCTTTGATAACACCAATTTTGTCATTTGTGACAGTTTTTGAGGAGAATCATCCGAAAATTATGCCGTTTGGGAAAGGGTTAACCCAATCCAAACAAGACTTGGACTCCGCACATACAGTCAAGGGACATAATTATTCGCCACCCTGCTGATTTCTGATTAAAATTTAAGCAAAATTTTAGACTAAAGCTGATGCTGAATCTTTATTTTCTTACACACCACACACTATTTGATATCATTTCAAAGTTTAACCAAGTGCGGACAAAATCTGTATAAAAACTTTTTTTCAAATGGTTCAGAGACATGGTTGCTAGGCAACTTAAGAAAATCGGTGAAAATTTCTGACCAGCCTCCATAACATCATTGCCATGGTAACATAAGTTTCACTTAAGATATAATTTAATGATAAATCGATCTACAATAGATAATATATTTAACTATTATGTTTGCTGCAATATCCATAAAGTTTCCTTTGAGAAACAAATGTTTGAAATTTTATTTTCGTCACAAAAATACCAAAAATGCAAAATTAACATAGAAGTGAATGGAGCGTTGCATTTTTCTGTGGTAACTTCACAGTATGGTAGGTACGCGGTTGTCTCCCTTTACCGTACACAGACATGCATTCCAAGATGGCGGCAGGAAACAGCACAGCACGGTAGGTGGTCGATTCACGAGACTATATCGTTTGTGTATCTGCATATAGGACGTTGAAGTGACGTTGTCCCAGTCACATACATGTTTGTCTTTCATCCGCCACATGTCGTCTGCTCGATCAGTGCCTGCATTTCATAAACTTTGGTGTCGAATCCAATGGTCACAACGACGAGCCATTTTCAAGCGAGACTCGACTCGATTTCGTTTGATTTCAAGCGTTTTCACTTTATGGTTTGCTAATTATTTGGCAGATTTGCAAACTTTGAAGCACTAAATTTCGATATTTATCAACTTGTTTGTTGAAATTGAGTTTTTTCTGGCCAAATTTTGATGTTAAAATTTTCGCTACTGTACATAGACATGCAAGGCATGAAAACAACGCTGTACATAGAGATGTACGGTAAAAAGTGTACATAGAGATGCTCAGAATTTAAACCAAACACTGTACACAGAGATCATTAACAATTTGTGCATAGTCTCAACCTCATTCTCAAAAGAAAGAATTTTAAGATATCTAAAAATGGGCAATTCTTCATGAAAGTTGCCTTGCCGTGTGATTACTTTTCATTCATTCAGCATATTTGATGTCCAGGTCCGTCGGCCATACAAATGTGAAAATTGTGACCAATGCTTAACATGGCCAAGTGAACGTAAAAACCATCACAACTCTATGCACAGACAAGTTTTAAAATATGTGTGCAGTAAATGTGGGACAGCTTACAAATGGCGCTCGTCTCTCAAACACCATAGGGAGAAGTGTGATTGAAAAGCGTGTCATTCGACAGGTTACGATTTTAAACGCATACGGGTACAGGTACGTGTACGGGTAGAAATTGTGTAAACGTCATTATATGACATCATTACTTTCTGCTGCTTTGAAACATTTATGAGTAAGAAAAACTTTTATTTTGTTAAACAAGAGCCGTCAGCGACGGATTATGCTCCCCGATGAATGCTTGTCACAAACAGGCATTAAAAAAATTCCAACGGCATATTCCCTCCAAGTTTGGTTCAAATTGGCACAATGGTTGATTTTTTAAAGAATTTTCTTTCGATTTCTCTATGTCGGAGCTAACGTAAAGCTAACAAACATTAAGCCCCTTTTTCCATGACATACACTAATATCTAATAGTTTATTCTAAAGGACATCTGTCATCTGGTTTGCTACTCAAATATGATATTTTATTAAATACTGACCATTAGAGTAGGAGAAATTAGAGAAAAACTGTATTTTCCCCTAAGTCCCCTTTCCCGTGACCAGGCCTCAAATCCAAAAAACAGGAAAAGTCCATCCACATATTATCATAAGAGGTTCACATGGTAGGCTTCATTTAATTCGGTTCAAGGGTTATGGAAAATAGTTCCGGACGGACTGACGGAATGCCGTTTCGCCGAATTGTAATTGCCCAATATATAGTGACACGCAAAACAAACTGTGCATTTGGTTATAAACATTTTTCCATATAAATGTAAGCAAACTATTGGCATATTTGGTATCAAAAATTACAAAAATGTATTGTAGTCAAACAAGGACACAAACATGTCCCTGAATTGCTCCCACGTACATGTATTACAATGCTCAAGTCACAAAACTTGTTTGTTTCTGCATTAACGAGGCCAAGATAGTTTATGTTCGTAATTAACAGGGAGATATGTAGTCCATTTTCTATCACAGTCGTATCTTTCATCAAAACATAATGTGAAACGGAACATTTCTTCACGTAAATTTCCAAAGACAATTCGCTTTAAAATGCGACTATTGTCGTTTTACTATCATTAATTTACAAGTAGAAAAATACAGAAAGTATGCAGGGAATTTTTACAATATTGTGATAATTCCATGCAAAGCAACATTTATTTTCTTTCAAAACAAATATATTTTGATTTTATCTGCAAAGGTGAACGTTCATATTTAATGACTTGGTATGTATAAATAGCTCCTTACTAGTTATAATTTAAGATAATAAGAAATACGCCAATTAATAATCGCATGGATTAATGTGAAGTCTATGTTATGTGAGCAAATTAACTAAAGTTTAGAGGTCATTGTTATACCATAAATATGCTGAATGAATCAAAAGTAATCACACGGCAAGGCAACTTTCATGAAGAATTGCCCATTTTTATATATCTTATATCATTTAAAAACAAATGCTTTTGAATTGCCTATATTAAGAAAGTTTCTTTCTTTTGAGAATGAGGTTGAGACTATGTACATATTGTTAATGATCTCTGTGTACAGTGTTTGGTTTGAATTTTGAGCATCTCTATGTACACTTTTTACCGTACATCTCTATGTACAGTGTTGTTTTCATGCCTTGCATGTCTATGTACAGTAGCGAAACTTTCAACATCAAAATTTGGCCTGAAAAAACTCAATTTCAACAAACATGTTGATAAATATTGAAATTCACTGCTTCAAACTCTGTAAATCTGCCAAATAATTAGCAAACCATGAAGTGAAAACGCTAGAAATCGAACGAAATCGAGCCGAGTCTCGCTTGAAATGGCTCGTCGTTGTGGCCATTGGATTCGACACCAAAGTTTATGGAATGTAGGAACTGGTCGAGGTGACGACATGTAGCGAATGAAAGACAAACATGTATGTGACTGGGACAACGTCACTTCAGCGTCCTACATGCAGATACAAAAACGATATAGTCTCGTGAATCGACCACCTACCGTGCTGTGCTGTTTCCTGCCGCCATCTTGGAATGCATGTCTGTGTACGGTAAAGGGAGGCAACCGCGTACCTACCATACTGTGAACTTGGTCAAATAAAACTGCAGTGCTTTGTAGGAAGACATCCAATCTCATGACCAATTTGTCACTATTATATCTAGTATGTTGTGCATATTTTCATTTGCTCAGTTATCAAAAAAGTCACTATCTGTTGCCATAGCAACGGTTTTAAGAATCATTGCCTGAAATGTTCACTGATTTTCTTATGTTGCCTAGCAACCGTGTCTTTGAGACATTCCAAAAAAAATTCATGCAGACTTTGTCTGGTAATGTTTATACTTTCGAGTCATATCAATGTTTTTTCTGCTAAGTGAAAGAATAATGGTTCTGTGACAGTTCTAGTCCAGAAAACCACTCAATTTTTCAATGAAAAATAGGTGGGTGGCGAATAATTATGTCCCTTGAGTGTACATGTGCTAGATGTGAATCGCATGTGTGCATCCATAATTATCCTGAATGTCCTATTAGAACCGAAGATGTCATGTCCTGTCGCAAAAACAGGCTAAAATGTATGAATAAACTGGCCAATCGTCTTTATTCTTTATCTTTTACTACGTTCCCCTACACCGTGGTGGTATAAATACCTTCCCCAAACAAGACCCGGGTTTGACGCCCCTTACCAATTTGGCCCAAAACACCGTGCACCATAGCGCGTCTGAAATGCACGACTTTGCATAATTAATAATAGAGATTAATTGCATGTATGCACTTATAGTCGACAAAGATGTTATCTAAAAAATCCTAGAGCCAGTAGAGGATATATCTTATTGCAAAGCAGGCTAAAATATATGAATGAACTGGTCAAACTTTTATCTGTATCCGCTATCATTTTTATCTTTTACCATGTTCCCCTGCACCGTATTAGTATCTTAAACAATGTGAATTATGTGAGCTAGAATGCAACCTGCGACTTGTTGTCTCTTTCTCGAGTAAATTCAAATCTCTAATCTATTGATAAACAGTTTGAAAACAAATTCTACTAGATCGTCAATAACTTTTCATTAGCTAATTCTAAAAGAATCTTCTACAGCCAGAAAATCCCCGGTATATGACCACCTTCTCTGATTCAAACCATTTTCAACTCGGTCACGTATTAAAGTGACATTAGTAGCCGTAGGCCCAAATCCCTTATAATCCACAGAAGTTGGCTTTTAGCATGTTGTCGCACCGTTTATTGACTTTATAAGACAGAAAACAAGATTCATACAGCAAATGACATAAATCGATAATCATGCAGCGGTGTAAAGATATGTAAAATATTCAAAGTGGGCATTATCTGCCAGATAGTGTTTACGAAATGATGTGATACTGGGTTTTAAATCCGTCGTCATCTAAGCCAATACAGATCAGACAGAGCTGACATTTGGCACAGATGAAAATTAAAGGCCATATTTCATTTATGTACAGTTATTTTTACAGTAAATTATCCAGAAAATAAGTAAGTAACAGTAAATGTGTATCTTTAAGGTATATGACCCATCATTAAAAACAATACTTTCTAGCCATACGAAATGCATTAAATTACACACACTTGTAAATGCACTTCACATAAGGTGATTTATCGTGCCAGATTTCAAGATTATGCTTCAAGAAGGAAATAATTTACAAATATTTTTTTTACTCTATATTCATATGCAAGGGAGGTAATTTGAACATTTTTGTCAAATATTTCCATACGTTTGCATTAGGCTAATTCAAAATTCTAAACCGTTCAAAATGCTTATGTTTATAGTTGGAATGGAAATGTAACACAGTTTAGGAATTACTGGCACTTTTCAAATTTCGCCTCTGGCCCTTCAGTGCTAATGATGGGTTGTATACGTTAAAAGAATTATTTCAATAGTTTGTATCACGTGGTTCCCCGCCAAAGTCGTCGCGAAAAAGACATTTCCGGTGGTAAAAGTGTGCATGGCTCTTGGATTACAATATTGATGTTGCTTTCCAACAAAAATCTCGCAGCTGCAGCTTGTTTTAATCTGCAAGGACAAGGTTTTTGTTTAAAAGTGACGGTTTGTGCTACATTTTGGTATTTTAGTGTTCTTTGATAAACAACAATAAAGAGAAATAATCGCTTTTGATGTAGTTATTATGCCAATCTCGTCCTTTGTTTTGAATCTATTAATCTCATTTCATGCATTATGCAACATATCTCGCACAATCAGGTAAAAATGTAGCTCCATTATTTTCCTTTAGGCCTGGTCATTTTCACGATTTCGCTTCCACATTACGACCGGGGCATGTCTAAAACAGGTAGTATACTTTTGGACGCGATATGGACGTGGAACCATATATATGTGACCAGGCCTTTAGCTAACCAAATTTACTTTCTTTAGAATAAGAGCATAATGCCGTATAGTAACCATTGCAAGGAAGAAGGAAAATATCAGAAACCCGAAAACGAAAAACGCAATAAATATATATCAAAACAAACGAAACAACAATTATTAATTCCATAATATACATTTGATTAGAGGCCTGGTCATATACACCATACCACGTTCACATCACGATCGGAGCACTTCTTAATAGGGGAGCTCTGCAGTATAATTTTGGACGTGATGTGAACGCTATATGGACGCGGAATATTTAGTGACCTGGCCTCACGGAGGCTGCCTTCTTTGAATGAGAACATGGTGCCGTATAGTAGTCATTTCAAGGAAGTAGGACACCCAAAACACGAACACAGAAAACGCAATTAAAATGGGGAGGTCAAAAGAAACGAAACAAGATTTACAATTTATCTGGGCTGTATAATTATGTCTCTGTATCGGAAGATTTTGTATTTTATGAAGATGTACATTTTCCAGTCTTTTCGTCCATCATAATGTCCGTACTTTTGTCCAAAAGTATGATTATTGCTAAACAAGTTTTATGATTCTTTATTGTATGGGACAATAGTCCATAATTACGACGTATGCTACATTAATTCATATTATACCATTTTGTTGCTTTTCAACAAAAAAACTCGTAACTACGGCTTGTTTTAAGCTGTAGTTACGCGGTTTTGTTAAAAAGTAGCGAAAAGAAGAATGTTTAAGTCTCCTCATCGGAAGATACGTGTGAAGATTTCCAATTTTCCGTTATAGACAAAAAATATATTCCGTACATTTGTCCAAAACTATAGCTATTACGACCACAGGTTTCTGGATTCTTTATTGTACAGAACAATGGCCCATGATTACAACGTACAATAATCCATTGACTGGAATAATGTTCCGGTTATGATGGTATAGATAATGATGCAAGAAGGGAGTACAAACAGCGGGAAAAATTGTGGATATTGTTTGTAAGGTTATGATTGCTGTTTTTCTTTTCTCTTTTTTTTCTAAAGTTGATCTTGTTTGTGTTTTATTTACTCATGTTTAAGGTATGACGCCACAAACTTCGTGTAACTTCGTCGCAACGGCAATTGACGAGGCTATCGGGATACTTTTTTTTTGGGGGGGGGGGGGGGGCAAATTGCAAGAATTTTTTGGTATCTATTGATGGTGGCTTTATAGAGAATATTTATGTCGACCCGAAAATATTCATAAAAAGAAGCAAGTTCCGAGCGATAGCGTGCGTTTCTCATAAAATGTTTTTCCCCATATTTTTTGTGTTAAACAAGTGAAGTATCCATAACACTTTCATAAGCAAAATAAAATCTAGGCTGCGCCAAATTGAAAGGAATTGCAGACGGCAAATTGAATGTTAACCCATTACCATTTTGGACAACATTTTGGACAGTTCCAATTTGAAATGTGTTGCAGCCGACAATTTCAAGTTGATGAAATTTTATAAATCTTTACACTTTTGTTTAGAAAACATTGTGGAAAATGAAGAAATTGCTTGTCACAAGCAATTTCTTCATTTTACGCAATGTTTTCCCAAGCCTTTTCATATGAGGGAGTCAAAAGGCGTCACTGTGCATTAATGGGTTAATGCTGGCGAACATTGTTGTCCAAACTTTCTAAGGGTGACGTCAAATCAGGTCTAGTTGGGAAAAGCGTCGAGCTGGATTTGGAACCAAATTTGGTTGATCAAGTGAAGTGTCCTTAATTTAGAGAGTTAACCCTTTCTCAACGGAAATCTTTTAGACTTGTTCAGTTTGAAAGCAGTTGCAGACGAATTTGATTTTGAAAGAGATAAAAATGTGTGTATTATAGCACATGGCGTATTGTGGCAAAAGGAGAAAATGCTGGTTATCAGCATTTTCTTCTTTTGTCTCAATGTTTCACCAAAGCCATATAAGAGACGCCAAAACAATGTCTTGTTTAGGAAAGGGTTTTGAGGCGTCGTGTTAAGATAATTGATAAAGATTACTCCCTATTACATCGTATCTTTACTATGGTGTAGTATTCTCATGGTGGGACGTGAATAAACGGACAAATAAGGTAACGTAAACTGTACGTCCACGTGTGTGTATTTTTGTCTGTGTGTTTTGTCCACTCGTTTGTCTCTCTGTTTCCCAGTACTAAAGAACGTACGTTGTGTAACCTTGTCGTGTTTTGGAAGGATTTTCTTTACTATGGTGTAGTTTGAAAATGAACACGGTAAGACGGACAAATAAGGTAACGTACATCTGTGTGTCCACGTGTGTGTATGTTTGTCCACTCTTTTGTCTCTCTGTTTCCCAGTACTAAAGAACGTACGTTGTAATCTTGTCGTGTTTTGGAAGGATTTTCTTTACTATGGTGTAGTTTGAAAATGAACACGGTAAGACGGACATATAAGGAGATGAACATCTGTATGTCCATGTATGTATATGTTTGTCTGTGTGTTTGTCCTCTCTTTGTACCTCTCTGATTCCCTTCCCCATCTCTGTCTATCCCTCTATGTGTGTGGCAGGGCGGAGGTGGTGCAGTTGTAACACGCTGGACTTGTAACACAGGGGTCGCTGGTTCGATCTCCCGCTTCTCCAGTCTTTCGGACGAGACTTTAAACCGAGGTCCCGTTTCCATATGACTTTAGCTGTTGAGTGGGACGTAAAACTCCATACAATCCAATCCAATCTATGTGTGTGGCATCCGAATTCGTTTGTTTACCAGTATTTCTGTCAATAATTGGTCACAGTAAATTGCACCTTATGGTTTATGTATGAAACACACGATTCCTGCAAAGTTTTATGCCGAGATATGAAAAAAAATTATCTGAGTGCAGTAACTGTTGTCGTCTACAATTTCTTTGCACTTGAGTCAGTCCAATATTGTGTCATTGGTTGTCGGGTAAAGATGTTAAGCACACCACTGCTCTCAATGTGGCACAGAAATATCGAGGCAAAGGGAGAAAATGCTGAAGCTGATTTCGACATAACGAGTGTCAACTGTATATGAAAAACAGATCCCAGAAGAGGGCTATCAGATGAAGCATTTCGAAAATGAACATATTTTGTCTCAATGTTTTCCATAGTCTTCTCTGCTGAGGACGTTAAAATACTGTCTTGTTTTGGGAAGGGTTAAGCGAGACCTTCTAAGGAAGCGATGATATGTATTAAACTGCAATTGCAAATAGATTCTGTTTTTGCAGCATCCATTTTAAACTGGAATATCGCCAATGCTTTCACTTTAGATCGATTGATCATTTAAATATTTAAGTCCGGATCTTTAATGTTGGATACTGATGATACTCCATGGGATTGGTTTAAAATGGATATTTCTATATTAGAGATTGTTTGATGTTTTTTATGAAGGTAAAAGGTGAAACTTTAGCTTTTTTCGAGCTGGGATCTGAAATGGGTGGGCCCTTGCTTCGTTTCAGAACATGGATCAAGATCAGCCTGTGCATATTTACAGTATGGTCAAGATCCATGCTATTCTTTAAAAAACTTCTTCGTATTGGCCAGATAAAATGTGGTTTAACAGGGCTGGTTTTGGTGTCCCTATCAGAAAAGACTTGGGAAAACATTATGATAAAAGAAGAAAATGCTGATAATCAGATTTTTCTCCTTTTGCTTCAATATATTTTATGATATTCTAGTATCAAGAATTCAACATCCATTTTGAAGTATACAATAGCTTTTAAATTAGATCATCCGAAAATCTTGCCCCTTTGAAAAGGGGTTTAAAAATATATTACCTAAGATGTCAGACCATGAATTCTATAGTAAGTTAGAACATCATGGATCCACACCAGCTTAACCTTCTTCCAAACAAGACCTGGTTTTGACGTCCTTAATAGAATAGGCTTGGGAAAACATTGAAACAAAAGAAGAAACTGCTGATAACCAGCAGTTTCTCCTTTTGTCTCAATATTTTCTGTGCCATATTTTACACAAATCGTATCTTTAATAACATCCATTTTGTCATTTGCGGCAGTTTTTGAAGTGGATCACCTTAAAATTTTGTCGTTTTGAAAAGGGTTAAGCACTATTATCTAATAACATCTGATCAGAATCAATGTTGTTATCTCCGTTAAAACTTGCAGGAACTATGAGAGAAAAGTAAACCAAATTGGGCATAAATTTTATGCGGATCTCGTTTAGTTTAATTAGCCCTTTCCCAAATGACAAAAAAAAATTAAGGCGGTCAATTTTGAAAGCTGATGCAGATGGGAAACAAAGAGTTGATGAGCAAGGGATTTATGTATCTTGTATATGTAGCACAGAAAATATTGAAGCAAAAAGAAGAAAATTATTACTAGTATTTTCTTCTGTTGCATCAATGTGTTTCCCAGCCTTTTCAAAACCAGGTCGTGTTGGGAAAATGTTTAATGCATTTCACATAGGTCTCACAAGGCAATTGCTTCGTTTTCCAATTCTTTTAGATTTTATAAACGTTTCAGTGATTTGTATTTATGAATTTTTCGTCAGATACGTGAATGAGTGAGGCAAATGGGTTTTGTCATAAAAGATTTTTTTTAAACGTTTGTTTCTTAGAGATCTTCGTTGATAGTTGGTGTCGAACAAGGTGCCGATTTCAATCGACATGGGGATTTAAGAATAAAATAATTATAGACTGTCCAATCAGATAATTCAAACCAATCACATGATTTGTTTTTTCTTTTTCTATTTGCCGATCTGTCTCAAAGACAGCTTTGAAAATGTTTGAATTGCCCAACATGGGTCCCTTTAACTCTTTCCCAAATTTTTTTAAGAACCGGATGGTTGGTGTCAAGCCACATTACACCGTCTGACAATAGACTTATGTATATATGTACATAGATTCCACAGACTAATAAATATGTAATAAATCTCTAAGACTTCGGTCTCAATGGACAGAAGGACAAACAGTTGTGACCCCATTACTTCGTTGTTTTGATGCAACTTCACCTTTGAGGAATTTACTTATCATAGATCCATCAACCCTCTTCCAAACATGCCCTGGTCTTATGCTCTTACACAAAAAGTGATATTTGAATGCAATTGAGAAAATAATAGAAAATGCTGAAAACATACATCTCTTTTTTCCCTTTCTCAAGTCCTTCCTAAAGAAATTGATTAATTAATTTATCAACGCTTATTCTATCCTACTGTAACTCTGTTTGAATTAACATTTTCATTTTTGTCGTTTGAGAAAGGGTAAATAAAGTTATCACTTATGATATCACAAGGTTATTACATAACTTTGTCCGACAAATTTTATGTTATGTGCACAAATTCAGATTCTCAAAACAGTGTTATCAAAGTTAAATTCACCCTTTCCCAGATACATGTAATCAAATATTAGAGTGCTCTAAATATAAAAAACTGTAGACAATACAACAAATCATCAATTTTAAACAAAACATCGTAACTGCAGCTTAAAACAACCTGCTGTTACGGGATTTCACTAAAAAGCTTCGAAATGTTAATGAAGGTAGGATTTGTGAATATTATACAGAAAATATTGATGAAAAAAAGAGAATGATTGTCATGAGCATTTTCTTGCTTTCTCCAGTCTTGTCTATTAGACAAGACTGGAGAAAGCATTGGGGTAAAACAAGAAAACATTTCGAAGCTTTTCAGTGAAATCACGTAACAGCAGGTTGTTTTAAGCTGCAGTTACGAGATTTTTGTTGAAAAGTGACTTGTTCAGCTTTTTTCCACGTTTTCCTTATTTTGAAAATTTGCACGGATTCGAGAGAGAATTAGAAAGAGCTGATTGCCTTTTTTTATTCCATCGAATCGTTAACGCCTTTTTTTTCTAAACATGGCTTGAAATAACAGAAGAAAATCTTTATCAACTTTGTATTTTCTAAATTCTTAGTTTTCGTTTGCGACAATTTCAAAACCTCTGATCCATGTTTGGAAAACAATTGGGAAAGGATTAAGGTTTAATCAATAGCCAAACGGTGAAATTTTAGTCTTGTCCAAATTCAAAAAAGTACAGACGATAATTTCGAGTCAGTGAAATTTTACATTTTTCGCATGTTTCTTGATAAAAATTATTGTAGAAAATGAAGAAATAGCTTGTCACGATTAATTTCTTTATTTTTCACATTTTTTCCCAAAATCTTTTTCTTGTCGGCGTCAAAAAGCGTCATTAGGTGTGAGAGGGTTAAATACAATGAAAACAATGTTCCTACATCTTGTTTGCGCATATTTAAAAACAAGGCATGTTCTTTTCATGTTTGCAACAAAAGCAACTGTATTGCGCAAATAGTCGGTGGGGAGTCAAAACCTCGTAACTCCAGCTTTTTCAAGCTGTAGTTACGAGGTTTTGACTCCCAACCAACGAAATGGAACTTCACGTTAGTACAACGTTGATTTACACAAAATACGCCATATTTTACCCTATCCTAAATGGCAACATATCGTTAATGGGGAGTCAAAACCTCGTAACTACAGCTTGACAAAGCTGGAGTTACGAGGTTTTGATCCCCCACTGGCGATATACGATTTGCTCCAAAGTACAATGTATTCCAGATGATAATTGAAAGGTGTCTAAAGGAGATCTCTTAAATTTTATTGCTTAAAACATACATCATTTTCTTCTTTTCTCACAGTGATTTTAGGGATAATCCTCAACGATTTGGCTAGTTAATGGGCCTTTAGACCTAGATTGAAAATGGATTTTAAGTTTTGACGTGTCTTTTAGCATATTTCGTGAAAACGGATTTTCAGTTTTAACATGTCTTTCAAACTATATCGTGAAAATGGATTTTTAGTTTTAAGGTGTCTTTTAGCCTATAGGCCCCTATCGTGAAAATGGATTCTCAGTTTTCATGTGTCTTTTAGCCTATATCGTGAAAATGGATTTTTAGTTTAAACATGTCTTTTAAATATTATCCCACATCTTCTGACATCGTTTTCTTTTCTAATTTCAGTAAAATACTCTTCCTGACAAAGACTCAAAACATCACAGTACAATGCCCGGTAAAGATCTAGAATGCACACAAAAGGATAGGATTGGACTTTGTTACGCGATCGGGCTGCAATACTGCAGAAAATGTGGCAATTGCTGAATAAAAATCATCGAGAGAAAAGAAGAAAATGCTGATTATCAGCATTATCTTCTTTTCCCTCGGTGATTTTTAGGGCTAATACTATAAGATACGCCTATGGCTAATTCATGTAGGCCTATAGATTGGATAATTTGAAAGTGGATTTTCAATTTGAACATGTCTGTTATGTCGTAGATCTACATTCAGCATCTTTGCAACATAACTTTTTTTTCTTTTTTCTAATTTCAGTAAAATACTCTTCCTGACAAAAACTCAAACATTACGGAACAATGCCAGGCAAAAACTTAGAAAGCCAACAAGAGGATCGGTCTGGACTATGTTACACGATCAGGCTGCAATCCAGCTTTGACAATATAAAGTCTTTGTTCTTCTGGAAATGCTGTGCCGCCGAGTTTCTCGGCACGTTTATCTTGGTGATCGCTGCACTAGGCTCCACGGTCCAAGGTTGGGTGCCCGATCCTCTAGACATCGTTCAGATCGCGCTGTCATTCGGGCTGTGCGTCGCAACCTCGGTCTGGATTATAGGTCACGTGAGTGGCGGCCATATTAATCCGGCCGTTACCATGGGGATGTTGGTCACGCGGAGAATCAGCCTCATCCGGGCACTTATGTATATAGTTTCCCAATGCGTAGGCGCCATTGTAGCTGCAGCCGTGCTTAGAGCCGTGACCCCCGAGCATATGCAGGGTGGGCTGGGTGCCACGACCCTGGGGCTGGGCATGACCCCCGGGATGGGATGCGTGGTGGAGTTTTTTATCACGATGTTTCTGGTGATGACTGTATTCGCGTCGTGTGATAGCAAGAGATCGGATCTGGCTGGAAGCTTTCCACTATCTATTGGTCTGTCGGTTACCATGGGACATCTTTGGGCCGTAAGTACATGTACTTAGAATATATAATAAGTCCGATAAATTTATGCGATCATTAAATGCCATTCGTCTTTCACAAATGGGTGTGAGAGAGCATCTGGAGGCTCGTATTGGATACTGTTGAAGTACTGGTGAATGAAATTCTAGGAATCCATGACTAGGTGCTCCAGTCGTGCGATATGAATATAGCAGTTAAACCCCATTCAATCAACCGGTATGACATTCAAGAATCCTCATTGTTCGAGAAAATCAAGGCAAAATAATTTTGCTATATTAAGCTAGCTATCTGTATAGATCTGTGTTCGTAATTATAATTCCATAAAAGTTGCATCAGTATTTTTTTATATACCAGATTGAGAATATATTTTCTAACGCGATGTCACATGTTTAACATCTTTGCTAGCCAAGTATGAACCCACTTATTGGATCCATACAGAAACGAAATTACGTCGTAGATTTTGCCATTGCTTGCGAAGATGCATGCTCTAAACCATACCATATGGGTCTATAATTTGAATCCCAGCACCTAATGAACCTTTACCTAAGTTAAAGGTCCATAAGGTGCTGGGAGTCAAATTAAAGACCCCATAATGAACCATACCACCGGTCACTTTCAAAAATGCAACAAGCTGTAGTTACGTGTACGACATTTTCGAATATGTGACCCATCACGCTAAAAGGGACCTTATCGGATGTGTGAAAAATATCAACCCTAGTCAGTCTGCGCAGTCCGCGCAGCCAGACTATGGCCGACACTTTTCACTTGTATGTAATTTTCTAAATCTGGAATGTTTCCCCTATCTTACAATGTGTTCATTTGTCGCATACAGTATCTGGTTGACCTGTGCTGAGTGTGACAAGTTTGTAAAAATCTGGATTTTTGGAGTTCTGATAAGGTCCCTTTTAGCGTGACGGGTCACATATGTAAAAATCTGGATTTTTGGAGTTCGGAGAAGGTCCCTTTTAGCGTGACGGGTCACATATGTAAAAATCTGGATTTTTGGAGTTCTGATAAGGTCCCTTTTAGCGTGACGGGTCGCATATGACTGACGAAACGTTCAATATTCCAGGTCGAGTTTACAGGTTCGAGCATGAATACAGCTAGAAGTGTGGGTCCGGCCGTCGTTATGGACATCTGGGATGACCATTGGGTAAATAATACAGTAAATTATCTTGTAGAATCTCGCTGCTTTTTAGCAAAAACCTCGTAACTACAGCTTAAAACAAACTGCAGTTACGAGGTTGTTGAAAAGCGAGCAAATTAACTCTTTCTCGAACGGCAAAATTTTAGAGAAGTCGAATTAGAAAGCTGCTGAAAACAACAGAATCGATATCGGTCAGTAATATAAGCACTTTGTGAACATTATAGTCCAAGAAATTATTGAGGCAAAATGGGAAAATGCTGTTCACCAGCATTTTCTTCTTTTGTTTCAATGGTTACCCCAATCCTTTTTTATTGGAGACACCATGTCTTGTTTGAGAAACGGTTAACCCATAGACATACATTGTAGCTACAGATAAGAGGGTGTATGTTCTTTTTAACCCTTTCCCAAACGACAAAATTTTAGAGTAATCCACTTCAAAAACTGCCACAAATGACAAAATTTATGTTATTAAAGATAGGTTTCGTGTTAAATATGGCACAGAAAATATTGAGACAAAAGGAGAAACTGCTGGTTATCAGCAGTTTCTTCTTTTGTCTCAATGTTTTCCCAAAGCCTTCTCTTATAAAGACGTCAAAACCCGGTCTTGTTTGGGAAAAGGGCTAAAGAACAACAAATTATTGCTTCTTTATCAAGTCCTATGCTGTGGGTACTCATTGGAAACGTCTCATCGAGATGAAAAATGTTGTCAAATCATTTTCCGTTGTGACAACGTGGTCATTTATTTAGATTTGATGTAGAATTGCTTTCATTATTACATTATTTTTACATTATTATTACAATTAGCTGTTTATCGGTTTAACCATGGTGAAAATTATTCTTTCCAAAGATCGTTTTGCATGAAAGAAGGTCGATTTAGCTCTATTATCCATATTGGCTTTGCAACAATGAAATCTGAATTTTCCCATAAATGGAGTGCTTACCGCATTTAATTGAGATGAGACCAGGAAAAAGATGCCTTACAGCATTTGAGACCAACATGGCTAAAAATCAGAATGTGTGTACGCAATCAGGTCTAGATTCGTGTCGTTCTACAAGCAGCCAGACGCAATATTTCTCCAACATTTTTAATGGTATTTGCCTACAGTAGTTCATATCCAAACCCCTACATCGTTTATTTATTTATTTATTTATTTATTTATTTATTTATTCAGATTTACTGGGTAGGACCTATCTGCGGCGGTATGGCGGGAGCATTGGTCTACGATTTTCTGTTATCTTCTAACTCTTCTGTGCGAAAAGTACGAGACAATTTGTGTACGAATTACTATGACGATGACAGGTACCCGGCTAGGCAAGCCAAAATAGACGCTAACGGTCCTGAACAGTTTGAAGCGCATTCAATGTGAGGAACCAGCGAGATTTCAATGGCGGCATTACATTCAAAATGTGCTTTTCAAAAAACTTTTTTGGCGGGAGATTCAGAAGGTGGCTAAATTGAACATTCGAAAAAGTTTAACCCTTTCCCGAACAAGACCTGCTTTTGCCATGTGAAGGAAACGTTTGGAAAGCATTCAGAGTAAAAAGAAAGTGTTGAAAGTATAGGCCCTATCTAGCATTTTCACCTTTAATCCAAGGCTATGATTTATTATAGCCGCCCTATTCTACCAACACTTTAACTTGGGCTAAACCTTGTCGTTTTTAAGCATATTTTTATTGCCCGTTTCATATTTGAATTCCTACAGGATAAGAACTTTGTTGTTTGGAAGAAAAGGGTTTAAAAAGTCGAGAATTCCTGATTAGGCTATTACCCAAAACATCATTTGTATATTTCCCATTCTTTTGAAATTAGTCTAGGCTATAGGCCTATAGCTCATTTTCTGTGAACTTTTATTAAATAAAGGACATGTTACACATTATGAACTTTTTTTTGCATAAATCCATTTCCACACAGTGACCAGAGTCCCCGCACGATAATGGCTTTGGAAAACATCGTGGAAAATTAAGAAAGTGCTCGCGACAATCAATTTTTTCATTTCCCACAATGTTTTCTGCCCAAAGAGACCAAAAATGTTTGAATTTCATTCATCCGAAATTGCCATCTGCAACATCTTTCAATTTGGACAACCCTAAAATTTTGTCGTTTGTTAATGGGTTAATTTGTTGACTGTGTTAGGCGAAAGTCCAAGTCTGTCGTTCGGGAAAAAGTAAACGAATTTGATGATTTCATTACTGGCTAAACTATAGCCTGTCCACGCCATAGCCCCATTCCCATATTGCTCGTCAATATTTTTTCAGCAGCTTTTTTTTTCAACCCTTTCCCAAACAAGACTTGGTTTTGACCTCCCTAATAGAAAAGACTTGGGAAAACATTGATACATTTTCTTCGTTGGCTTCTATATTTGCTTTGCTATATTATACGCATTTTTTTCTTTATCAACATACATGTTGTTGTCTGCAGCCAACTTCAAATTGGATTACCTTAAATTTTTGTAGTTTGAAAAAGGGTTAGAAATGTACCACATCCAGCAAATAGGGGCCTACGAAATACCCCGCCACACTTTTACACATTTTCTGCTTCAGGCCGTTTACAATTTGGTAATATAATAGGGGCGCAACGTATCCGAACTTATTCGGGCACGGTCGTAAACATTCGGCGGTGGAAAGTTCCACCGCCGAATGTTTTCGGCGTCGCCCGAATAACTCCGACGTCGCGTGTAGGCCTATTTCATTAGGGGTAGACTACCTTACGATTTTCTTGCAACTGTTGTTGTGTCACTGGATTCCCCTCCGTGTTTAAACACCAGAGTATGCAAGTAAGAATATTCTGACGAAACATCAAAAGTTGGAGACAGTTCGGTTTTAATTTTGTTGTTTAGGTGTAGGTACAAGTTTATTGAAATACTGTTAAAAAATATATTAGGAACACTTTATGCCCGGTGTTTAAAGTGACATTTCACATTTATTTCATTTTTCAAAAGTATGTCTTGGTGCAAAGATTATTTATTCTAATGCGTAGAAATGCCATCAGTTTTTTAAGTTGTTCTTTATAAGCGAAAAATACGCCTTCAAAGTTGAGGCAGAAATGACAAATTCTATATAAATCTGAACTGTTGTCCACAACAATTTGTTTAATTTTAGCACAAAAAATATATATTTTTCGTAAACGGTTCAATATTTTGGCTTGAAAATTTCAGAATTTTCTTAAGAAAACATGCTCTTTCGGATAGAATAAAAGTAAAATTGATGTAAAAATAATTCTGAAATGTCACTTTAGCAGGACAGCTCAAAACTTCTGACGTTACCTCTCCGTGAAATGGTTTTAAAACATAAGTCTTTAACGCTTTCCCAAACAAGACCTGGTTTTGACGTCCCTAATAGGAAATGCTTGAAAAACATTAACCCTTTCCCAAACAAGACCTGGTTTTGACGTCCCAAATAGAAAAGGCTTAGGAAAACATTGAAACAAAAGAAGAAACTGCTGATAACCAGCAGTTTCTCCTTTTGTCTCAATATTTTCTATGCCATATTTTACACAAATTCTATCTTTAATAACATCACTTTCGTCATTTGTGGCACTTTTTAAAGTGGATCACCCTAAAATTGTGCCGTTTGGGAAAGGGTTAAGGCAAAAGAATTGAGTTTATTGGGGTTTTACGCCGTTTTCAACTGCCAGGGTCATATCGCGGCGGCTGGAGCACCTACCATGGATTCCTGTTCTTTCTCAAACCAGTACTACCACAACACCCTTACCGAGCCTCCAGCTGCTCGCCCACTTAGGTTAACGATTTCAAACCCATTGGTGGGTGACAATTTTTGTCAGAAAGGGTATTAGCCGCGGTCGGGTATCGAACCCGGGACCTCTCGAATGAGAGGCAAATGCGCTTCCAACTGGGATAAGGCCGCGGCCTTTAAGGTATACGACCCATCAATAGTATCATAAAGATACATAAGTAACTATATATATTTAAAATCAGCATGGTATCCCGCGTCTAATTGCCAATTTTTATCAACGTTGATCGTTTCGTTAGTGAAATTTTGATAATTTTATATCTTGCATCAAGGTCATACAAAATCATGAAATGCCAAACATCCCAAGTGAACTTTTAAACACAAAAACTGCATGATTAAAAGCAATAAACACAAGTGTTTGCATCTAATCAATAGCTTATATTATCCCCAACAATGGACTAACAAGTAAATAAATAATAACCAGCAACAATTTTTTTTTTTTTTTTTTTTTTTTTGCTTTTGTAATACATGGCTACCATACTTTCGACAGGCTTTTCGGACGAATCTGAAACAATAGCCAATTTTAAATAACATTAATTCAAATGATATATCAAAATGCATGGCACAAAAGGAAGATCATAATTTTCCTATGTGTATATTCTTTCAAATAAAGTAAAAGTTAAATAGTTTCGCCGTACACAAGTTTAAAAAAAATCACTTTGACTAATACACCCCCTTTTTTACCACCGCCCAATTTCTTAAGGAAAATGGCACTCTTTGTTCATTATACTTAGATAAATTGCTCCATGCGAATCTTACATGTTTTTTATTGTTTGTATTGGAATATTTATATATTTGTAAATGTTACTATTAAAAGCCATATATATATAAACAAAAATGTTTATACAAGAGGACCATGATGGTCCTATATCGCTCACCTGAACCAAAATGATATGAGCAACACTTTTGTTCAATTCCATAAATATTTATGACTTTAAGACTGAAAATGAACTTATGGTCAATAACGTTGTGAAAATCGAACTCATCCAGGATCTTATGGTGCCCAACATTGTCCAAGATTTGTCTTGTTTGATAAATAATTGTAGATTCTGGAATATAAACAAGGTCGAAAACAGCCGAAAACAGCAATTTTGTCAAATTCAAGGGCACATAACTGTCGACTTTTTGATCGGATCAGACTGAAAAACAAACTCATCCCAGATCTTGTGATCCCCTACATTGTGTCCAAGTCTTGTCTTGATTGATCAATAATTGTAGATTCTAGAGTATAAACAAGGTCGAAAACAGCCGAACACGGTAATTTTATCAAATTCAAGGGCACATAACTCTCTACATTCTTGTCAAATCAGGCTGAAAATCAAACTCATACGAGATCTTATGATACCAAACATTGTGTCTAAGAATTGTCTTGATTGGTCAATAATTGTAGATTCTAGAGTGTAAACAAGGTCGAAAACAGTCGAAAACAGCAATTTTGTCAATTTCAAGGGCACATAACTCTCGGTTTTTTTTATCAGATAATACTGAAAATCCAACTCATCCCAGATCTTATGATCCCCAATATTGTGTCCAAGTTCTGGCTTGATTGATTTATAATTGTAGATTCTAGAAAGTAAACAAGGTCGAAAACAGCTGAAAATGACAATTTGGTCAAATTCAAGGGCAAGTAACTCTCGACTTTCTGATCAGATCAGTCTGAAAATCAAACTTGTCCGAGATCTCATGGTCCCCAACATTGTGTTTAAGTTTTGTCCTGATTGATGAATAATTGTAGATTCTAGAGTGTAAACAAGGTCGAAAACAGCCGAAAATGGCAATTTTGTCTAATTCAAGGGCACATAACTCTCGTCTTTCTGGTCAGATCAGACTGAAAATCAAACTCATCCAAGATATTATGGTCTGCAACGTTATGTCCAAGATTTGTCTTGATTGGTCAATAATTGTAGATTCTAGAGTGTAAACAAGGTCGAAAACAGCCAAAAACAGCAATTTTGTCGAATTCAAGGGCAGGTAACTCTCGATTTTATGATCAGATCAGACTGGAAATCAAACTGAACCGAGATCTTATGGTCCCTAAAATTGAGTCCAAGCTTTGTCTTGATTGATTGATAATTGTAGATTCTAGAGTATAAACAAGGTCGAAAACAGCCGAAAATGGCAATTTTGTCAAATTCAAGGGCACATAACTCTTGACTGTCTGATCAGATCAAATAGAAAATCAAACTCATCCGAGATGCTATGGTCCCCAACATTGTGTCCAAGTTTTGTCTTGACTGATATATAATTGTAGATTCTAGAGTGTAAACAAGGTCGAAAACAGCCGAAAATGACAATTTTGTCAAATTCAAGGGCACATAACTCTGGACTTTCTGATCAGATCAGACTGAAAATGGAACTCATCCAAGATCTTATGGTCCCCAACATTATGTTTAAGTTTTGTCTTGATTGATAAATAATTGTAGATTCTAAAGTGTTAACAAGGTCAAAACCAGCCAAATATGGCAATTTTGTCAAATTCAAGGGCACATAACTCTGGACTTTCTGATCAGATCAAACTGAAAATCAAACTCATCCAAGATCTTATGGTACCCAACATTGTGTCCAAGTGTTGTCTTAATTCATTAATAATTGTAGATTCTAGAGTGTAAACAAGGTCAAAAACAGCCGAAAATAGCAATTTTGTCGAATTCAAGGGCACTTTACTCTCATCTTTCTGATCAGATCATAATGAAAACCGAACTCATCCGAGATCTTATGGTCTCCAACATTGTCTCCAAGTTTTGTTTTGATTGATCAATAATTGTAGATGCTAGAGTGTAAACAAAGTCAAAAACAGCTTTTTTTGACATTCAAGGGCAGATAACTCAGCACATTCTGGTCCAATCTGGCCCATAATCGAACTCATCCGAGAACTTATGACCATACTTGTTTTGACAAAGTTTGATCAAGATTGATTAATAGTTGTGGATGCTAGAGCGTAAACACCAAATTGTGGACGGACAGACGGACAGACGGACGGACAGACGGACGGACAGACGGATGACGGACAAAAAGTGATCACAATAGCTCACCTTGAGCACTTTGTGCTCAGGTGAGCTAAAAACAAGAGTTGTCAGTGGACAGGATAGCTCAACGAAAAAATGCTGGATTGTGAAATTTCATAGGATGAAAAGAATAAAAAGTCTACCCAAATAGAAATTTGAAAGGGTAATGAATCTTTACCCAGTCTTTATCCTTAATAAGGAATATATATATGTCTGACCATAAGCATGTGTGCAAAGTTTCAATACTTTAACAATGGTAGAAATAAAAATGTTACAAGTACATAACATCTGCATGTAAATCGTTAGCCAAACATGCCTATGTCGAAAATTGTTAAAATGCCCCAGAAATTTGTGTGTCTGAGTGTGAGTTGAGGACGGTAATATCATCACAAGAAACATTTTGAAAAAAAAATAAAGCCTGGAATGTTGTAGAAAGATCTATAGGTCTCTGCCAAAACTAGGTCTTGTTTGGGAAAGGGTTAGGTGAACAAGCAACTTTTAAATATCAGTTTTCTGATGTCATGTTTGAATCATGTTTGCTGCCTTATTAGTAGCTAAAGAGATGGAAAAGACAAGACAGAAACACAAAAATATATAATCAAATAGAAATTCTACAGAGAAAATAAATACAACTGCTTGTATCAGTATTTGCTTCTTTTCTCTCATTGGTTTCTTTTTTCACGCAAACCTAGCGTAGAGAAAGCATCAGTTGGTCTTATCTTGTGTCTAGTTGTTTGGGAAAGGGTGAAACAGAAAGAAATGGCAAAGGTCAAGCTTACCCTTTCCCAAAGAAAAAGCCCAAATTACGGTAAACAAAGTGACAAGTTATGTAACGAAATATTTATGGTGCGAATCAACCTCCAAATAATGACATATTACGTCAGAGGTACGTAATTCTGACTCAGGGGAGATCACTGGGTGTGCTGTAGTTTGTGATTTTGCAAAGGGAGGTCATTCTAAATGCCAAAATATTTTGATTTTTTCGTCTTTTGTTGTTTAATTTGACGTTTTTAATATGTAATTAAGGCAAAGCCTTAAAGCGAGCGATGACCAACTAACTAAACATGGTTACATCCCAGTTGGTCTAATTCCATTTCGTCTAATATATAAAAATATTGGATTAGACGAAAAATTCCCATTTCGTCTAATACTTTTTTAGACCTTGTTTCATGTCCTAAAAATCTTAAATAAAAAGACATTATTCAACAATATATATCTATAGGCCTAATACATGCATAAATAAATATATATTAGACAAACTGAGATAAATAAATATATATTAGACAAACTGAGAAAATATTTAAGAAGAAAAGCAAATTTCTTGAAATAAGGGTTTTAGACGAAATGGGAAATTTGAATTTTAGACCAATTAGAATTGGACCAACTGGAATGTTCCCCTAAACATACCAGTTCACTTTTGGACCGACAAAACTACATTGAAAAAGAGATAGATTTAAGAAGAATCTATGTGTAATGCAAATTTGTAGAAGTTACCCATAAATTTCCTCAAACAAGACCAGTTTTGAAGCACAAGGATAAAATTAATGGTAACAATTGAGGGAAAAAATGTAATCAGAATGTTTTCCTTTAAAATGGATACGAAAGAGGCAAATTCATATTTTTATATTTAGACAGAAAGTATTAGCAAGGAGCAATTGGACAATTAATAAAAAATGCCTTTATAAATGCATTTTGTTGTCTTGAAATCTTGAAAAGGCTCTGGTCTCAAAAAGGACCAGTCTAACATATTTCTATTTGGGAAATAGCTCAAAGATTGTGCATCGATCTTTAGGAAAGAGGTAAAATTTCCGAACGCGACCATTCATTTGAAATCTGCAGGACACATGCGTCATTGCAAAAATTTAAGCCAAATGATTAGGGCCTATCCCTTTTTAACAGCGAGTTTGGCATGCTTGTGAAAAATAATCTTATCACCTGTTTAATCTAACTACACCATTCATTTTAATTACACTAGATTTATCCAGTTTAGCTCTCTCTCTCAAACAACCGATTGACGTCTCAAATTTCAAAAACTAAGCCTACAACGTATTGAGAGATATTTTGAAGAGAAAAAAAAACTATTTCGACCACTGTAACTCGTTTCATATTAGACCAGACTAAGATTGGACTACACCATGATGAATTCGGTACATGTCTAGATGAAAATAGTTTCATGTTTTGATACCGTTTCACCACAATTCGACCCGTTTCGGTATTGGTTTCGGTACATTTCGGTCGGTTTCGGTTCGTTTGGTAAATCGTCTAACCCGTTTGGGCCGATATGAATCTGCTTTGTGCCACCGCCAGCCCCTTTTCGCCCATGAGTTTAGCCTATGAAAATCGAAATCAATACAAAAACCAGCCACTTTATGTCCCTACATAAACATTATTGATTAGATATGATATCAAAATAAATAAAGTATTGCCATTTAATACAATAATACAATAAAAATTCAAGATTAATAGGAGTTTAGGCTGATTTGAATCTCCTTTGCACCTTCGCAAGCTCCTTTTCACCCTTTTTTGGTTTTGGGCCTTTCTGGACTGGGCCTTTTTGGTTTTGGGCCTTTCTGACCCCGATTCATATGATCTAATAATACATAAATATTACAATCTATTGCGCTGGAAATTCATGATTAAAAAGTTTATACTGATACAAATCTCCTTTGCGCCGCCCAGCTCCTTCTCGCCTGTGAGTAGCATATGAAAATCGGAATTTATACAAAAAAACAAAAAACAAAAAACAAAAAAAAACAAACAAAGAAACAGATACTCTTTGACCGAAAAACAAACATGATGGATTAGATATGATCTTAAAATACGTGAATATTGCTATTAAATGCAATAAAAATTCGTGACAAAGGAGTTTAGGCTGATATGAATCTCCTTTGAGCCACCACCAGCTCCTTTTCGTTCGTGAGTGGACTATGAAAATCGGAATCAACACAAAAATCAGACACTTTATGTTCCAAAACAAACATTATTGACTAGATTTAATCGTAAAATACATGAATAAAACAATTTAATGTGATAAATAATCATGATTAAGGAGTTTGGGCTGATATAAATCTCCTTTGCGTCGCCTTCAGGTCCTTTGCGTCAAAACAGGTCCTTTGCGTGTTTTAGTCCAACCCACTCTTCACTTCCGGTAGCCAGAAACGCTGCGATTTTTAAAATTGTGGTAAGGATTTCACTGGCGTAATTCGTCCACAGCTTGTATTTGTTAAATCAATTGAATCCCACAGCTTTAACGTCTTTATTTTTTGGTAAGCATTATTGACCATCCTTTACAACCGTAACACAATAACTGATGTCCAAAAACATTCACTCCGGAGACCGGAAGTTCAATAATAAAAAAATATCGGCCCAACGTATGTACGTAAGAACGTTTTCACGTGTTACCATTAACGCTCGTTCGCTGCGAACTGGCGCTTCGCGCAAGTTCGCTCGCATCGCTCGCTATAAATTCATCGGCTGAGATTCGTTGTAGAAACTGCTCGTATAAATTCAAATCTAATGTAGAAGTCTCTTTACAAAAGATGTTTTAAATAATCTCCGTAAATCCGAACATGCTCGATTATTTCCGTTGTTGCGGAAACAGCCGACATTACACGAATCATTTAGAGCTAATGATGGGTCGTATTCCTTAAGGGGGAATGCTCCAGTTTTTCGGAACACTCGGTCTTTACTGTAGTAAATTAAATATTTCGTACCAATATGTTTCGCTACCATATTTTCAATGATATAATACATCATTACAATTTACCATTTTCAACAGTAAAAGTGTATTTTATTATGCGAAACTTATTTCCTCGAGATAGAAATCAGTTATTTAGAGCAAGACAGTCGTAAGTCTGTATGCAGTTACCACTGTTTTGCGTCATTTTATTCATGTGTAGCTGATTAAAATTGCTATAATTCAATAATAAGTGCGCTGACCTATGCATTTTCTTTTTGAATTATTACCAGGACATGTTGCATAATACAATGAGGGAGTTTTATCAAATTCTATTATGTAGAACTTGAAATATTTTCAAAAATATGCAAATTTTGACATAAAACACTCCAGCTTCGTTGATTAAACCGAACACGTGAGCATGCTGTTTTATATACTAGAACAAAAAAGATACGCAACCCCAATTTTTCGTAATATTTTCGACAAAATATGCTTTTAATGGATATTGAGTAAATTTTTAATATACCTGCATCCATACGCATAAATATAGTGTCATTTTTTCAGATGTCGTAAATTCATCACGTGATTCAAAGTAAATTGTTAAAAACTGATTTTCCCATGTCGTGGTTTCTAAATGACTACTATCATAACAAATTTTCGTCAAACACAAGCTAAAATATAGACCAAGAAGATGCCAAAGCGTTCATAGACTTCTCACTACCCTACGCATAGCACGGCTGCGCCAAAACCAGCGCCAATCTGCAGTACGGATTTTGTTTGTTTGAAAAAGTCCAAATGTTGTCGCAAGACATTGATGGGGCAACAAATCGACATATTTTCGAATGTTTACGCTGTTGGCTCTCATTGGGACCACAACCGAACGAGCACGGAGCGAACGTGCAAGAGATATGACGTCTACACGGTGTATAATCACGTGACTTAGAATTTCCGGTAATCTTCAATAACTTTGTCAATACTTGACCAATTTGAATTCGGTTTGAAGCAGAGAAGGTGGAAAAATGTCAGGAATAACCTGGAAGCGTGGATTTTTGAAAAATCAACTGATGAAAAAGTTATTGAAGATAAACACACAATTTGGTTAATCTTCAATAACTTTTTTATTAGTTCAACGGTTTTCGTGCTCATCTAATGCGTGACGTCTGTCCGCCTTCTCTGCTTCAAACCGAATTCAAATCGGTTAAGTAATAACAAAGTTATTAAAGATTTTCTGAAATTGTTGCATCACGTGATTATCCACCGTGGTCTGGGCAGAACCGTATCATCAGGTTAACCCCACCTACGGATTAGGTTTAAGAATGCAATGGAGACCGCTAATAAATCGCATGGACTTCACAACATTCGAATATCGGTCCAAACTGAACGAAAGAGAATGTGTTTTTCGACCTACATACACTTTTTTTGTCAAATTGTGATGACGCCCGGTGTAAACTGGGTGTTTTCTTATTAATGGAATTCACTACAAACAAGATTTTGTGGAAATTATAAGGTGAAATGTTAATGCTTTAGATGTATTACATTTCGTTCAAATCTGATTTTTTGTCTTTGCGTAAGAGAGAATTGAAAAGGAAGTTGCGTTTCTTTTTTTGTCTAGTATATATTTACGCGTTTATAGTAGCACATATTTGGGTTTTCTTATTAAATGTAAGACGTTGCTTTAAATCCGTTTTCGGGACTAAATGATGAATATACAGCATTGTATTAGCATTTTACATAGTGACCCTGGACAGGTGCAAGAAATTCCGCATTTTTTCGACGTAGGGGTATATGATACAAAGGCCTATAAAATTCAAACAAGATCGCTGATAATCCATTTTTATTTTATTTTTCGCTTGGTAATAACATGTAATTTCAAAATACAAAATATGAATAAATTCTGTTCTTGGGAAAAAATTAGGAAACTTAAGGCAAAAGAAGAAAATGCTGCTAATCATCGTTTTCTCCTTTTGCCTCAATATTTTCTGGGCTATTTTGTGTGCAAATTCTACCTGTATCAATATTAATTTTGTCGTCTGCAGCAACTATCAAATCGAACCATCCTAAAATTTTGTCGTTTGGGAAAGGGTTAAACGAAGAGTTGCTTCAACAAAATGTAAGCATACCTAATGACGTCGGTTGGGCAGATGATATGAATTATACAGGTCTGGACCTACGGAAAATATAGGTCTTTTATAGTAGTGATCTCCGCAAGTTTTCCAAACAAGGCCTGGTTTTGACGTCCCTATCACAATTTTAAGGCTTGGGGAAACATTGAGGCAACAGAAGACATTTGTGTTTTGAAACACAAATGCTCACGGAAAGGCCAACATTAAGTTTCCATGTTAAGTTTCGGGCTGACGGACGGACAGACAGACTGACAACGGTAACACAAAATGCCTCCAATCTTTCAATACGGTGGCATAAAATGCTAGTAAACAGCATTTTCTTCTTTTTCTCGGTATTTTCTATACTATATCATACACAAAGCATATCTTTATCACCATCCATTATGTTGTCTGCAGCAACTTTTGATTTTTTGGACCACCCTTTTTGCGCTTTGGGAAAGGATTATTGTGAAGCCCAGTGTCATTAAGCTCTTATTCATGAACATTAACTCATCCCCACACAATGACTCTTTTTGACTCCCCACAAGATAATGGCTTTTGAAAACATTGTGGAAAATGAAGACATTGCTTGTCACAAGCAATTTCTCCTTTTGCCTCAATATGTTCTTCTCTTTGTTCTCCACAAATTCCGTCTTCAAAACCATGCATTTTGTTGTCTGTAGCAGCTTTCAGATTGGACCACCCTAAAATTTTGACGTTTGGGAGAGAGTTAACCCATTCCCCCACACATTGACGCCTTTTGACACCATTTAAGAAAAATGCTTGGGAAAACATCGTAGAAAATGAAGAAATTGCTTGTGACAAGCAATTTCTTCATTTACCACAATGTTTTCTATCCAAAAAGACATAAAAATAAAGAAATCCATTCAGTTCAAATTGTAGTTTGAAAGATCTTTCAATTTTGGACCATCCTAAAATTTTGACGTTCGGGAGAGAGTTAAACATAGTGTTGATGCAAATGGTCATGTATGTTCGTAAATATTATAGGAAAAGAAGAAATTGCTTATTTGAGCATTTTTTTTCTTTTCCGATTTTTTTTTTCAGATTTAAACTATAAATACCCCCAAATCACTCTTTGTGATGAGACATTTTCAAACTTAAACTGTGGTGAACTTTTGAAGGCATTACACCGTTTTGTACACATGACGGGCGTAGCGAGGCCATCAACGCTTATTGCAGGGTTGCCACTTGTCAGAGGAAATAACATTCCCTGACATTTCCCTGATAAACATTGAAAATTCCCTGGCGTGTTTCGTCGCGCTAATTTCTCTGCAACTCGCGATGCATGGAGACAAGTTTTAAGGTAGAATACCCGTAATGTGGCCATTTTGATTTTCATAAAACATCGGATTTTTTTTTTTTTTTTTTTTTTTTTTTTTAGCGTCGTCGTTACATATCTGAACTTATTCGGGCGCGGTCATAAACATTCGGCGGTGGAAATTTCTCCCGCCGAATGTTTTCCAGGTCGCCAAAATAATTCCGATGTCACCGTAATCTCATTAGGGGTAGACTATCTTAAATGCAATGTTGAAATTATTGATCTTATGACACTGCATCTTATTTCTATCAAAATTCCCTGACAATTGCCAGCATTTTCAAAATTCCATGACAGTTTACGAAATTCCCTGACCTTGAAAAAATAAAATTTCCCTGACTTTTCTCCGACACGTGGCAACCCTGTATTGGGCTGAGTAGGAACAATATCTAGTCCTATAAAAATGTCTTGTATAGAAAAGAGCCACAGACTCTATTTCAATTTATTTGTGATTTTAATAAAATAAAAACAAATCATCAATAACTTTGCATAATCATACTTAAGTGAGATTCCAACTAACAAAATATACAATAATAATACATCAAAGATCATACCTTCTTTTGACAATACATTCTTAAACGAAACCATTCGATTTCTTCAATTTATCGATCATAATTTCAAACTTTGTTCAAAACCATCCGTGAATTTGACGTCCAACTTTTGGAAGTTTGGGATACATGGAGACAAAGAAAGGGCTTATCATCCGCATTGTTTTCCTTAAGCTTTTCTATATTGACTACAAATTCAATTCATATTGAAATATTTATATAACTGCACCAATCCAAAATTTAACATTTAGAAAAGGCACCTAAGTCAGAGTCAATAGTATGTCATTGCCAAATTTTACCGAGTCAGAATCTAAAGAAAGGTCCCTTATGTCATTCGAGATGAACATGTTTACAAATCAGCATGTCGATGGCTCTGCACAAAATGGTTGTAACTGCCTATAAACATATAGGCAGTTACAACCGTTTTGCACTGAGCCATCGATGTGCCCAAATATATTCTGACCAGGATCAAAACTGCTGTCTTACAGTAACATCATGTCATGAAAAAGCTATTAGAGAACAACATGAATCTTTTAAAAACAAGAGATGTTTGTAAAACATATATGCCCCCTCAAGGGCCTACATTTGATGTAGGTCAAAGTCCAAGGTCAAGTTAACAAGGTCCAAGGTCATGGTCAAATATGAAAGGTCTTGGTAGGAGGTGTCTATGTGTGAAATATTAAAGCTGTATATGTAAAAGTAAAATGAAACATAGGCCAGGTTAAAGTTTTTAAAAGTAGGCCAAATGCCAAGGTCAAGGTCATGGTCAAATGTGAAAGGTCTTGGTTGGAGGTGTCCATGTGTGAAATATCAAGGCTGTAGGTGTAAAAGGACATGATATATATGCCTGGTTTCAGTCTTTTTAAAAGTAGGTCAAACTCCAAGGTCAAGGTTGCAATATTCAAGGTCATGGTCAAATGTGAAAGGTCTTGGTAGGAGGTGTCCATGTGTGAAATATCAAGGCTGTAGGTGTAATAGGACATAAGATAAAGGCTAGGTTAGATATTTCTAAAAGTAGGTCAAACTCCAAGGTCAAGGTCCTAGGTCATGGTCAAAGTGAAATATCTTGGTTGGAAGTGACCATGTGTGAAATATCAAGGCTGTATATGTAAAATGACATGAAATATAGGCCAGGTTAATGTATTAGAAAAGTAGGTCAAACTCCAAGGTCAATGTCACAAGGTCCAAGGTCATGGTCAAATGTGAAAGGTCTTGGTCGTAGGTGTCCATGTGTCAAATATCAAGGCTGTATGTTTAAAAGGACATGATATATCGGCTAGGTTAAAGTTCTTTTTAAAGTAGGTCAAAGTCCAAGGTCAAGGTCACAAGGTCCAAGGTCATGGTCAAATGTGAAAGGTCTTGGTAAGATGTGTCCATGTGTGAAATACAAAGGCTGTATGTGTAATAGCACATAAGATATAGGCCCAGTTTATTTTTTTTTAAAGTAGGTCAAACTCCAAGGTCAAGGCCACATGGTCCAAGGTCATAGTCGTATGTGATAGGTCTAAGTCGGAGGTTTCCATGTGTCAAATATCAAGGCTGTATGTGTAAATGGACATGATATATCGGCCAGGTTAAAGTTTTTTTTAAAGTAGGTCAAACTCCAAGGTCAAGGTCACAAAGTCCAAGGTCATGGTCAATTGTGAAAGGTCTTGGTAAGATGTGTCCATGTGTGAAATATCAAGGCTGTATTTGTAAAAGGTCATGAGATATATGCCAGGTTTAATTTTTCTTAAAGTAGGTCAGACTCCAAGGTCAAGGTCAAAATGTCCAAGGTCATGGTTAAATGTGAACGATGTTGATAGGAGGTATCTATGTGTGAGATATCAAGGCTGTATGTGTAAAAGGAAACGAGATATAGGCAAGGTTAAGAATTAAGTGTAAAAATCAACAAAGGGAAATAACTCCAAGAATTTGATTGGCAGAGTTACGGTTCTTGTGCACTGCACCTCTCCATAATGAAATCTATTCACCTGTAAAGTTTCATGATTCTACCTTACATATTTTTTGAGTTGTGCTCCGGACAAGAATCAAGTTATAAAATCAACAAAGGGCAATAACTCACAAAAGTTGATCGGCAGAGTTACGGTTCTTGTGCACTGCACCTCTCCATAATGAGATCTATCCACCTGTAAAGTTTCATGATTCTACCTTACATACTTTTTGAGTTATGCACCGGACAATAATCAAGTTTGAAAATCAACAAAGGGCAATAACCCAAAAAATATGATCAGCAGAGTTACGGTTCTTGTGCACTGCACCTCTCCATAGTGAGATCTATCCACCTGTAAAGTTTCAAGATTCTACCTAACATAGTTTTTGAGTTATGCTCCGGACAAGAATCAATTTATAAAATCAACAAAGGGCAATAACTCAGAAAATTTGATCAGCAGAGTTACGGTTCTTAAGCACTGCACCTCTCCATAATGAGATCTATCCACCTGTAAAGTTTCATGATTGTACCTTACATACTTTTTGAGTTATGCTCCGGACAAGAATCAAGTTATAAAATCAACAAAGGGCAATAACTCACAAAATTTGATCGGCAGAGTTACAGTTCTTGTGCACTGCACCTCTCCATAATGAGATCTATCCACCTATGAAGTTTCATGACTCTACCTTTAATACTTTTCGAGTTATGCTCCGGACAAGGTTTGGTCTACGGACAGACCGACCGACATACGGACCGACCGACCGACAGACCGACCGACCTTCCGACCGACACTTGCAAAACAATATACCCCCATTTTCTTCGAAAGGGGGCATAATCAGTGTGTGTGTTCATATGCAGGCTGATCTGGATCATTTTTAATCTGAAACGCCATGAAGACCCTTTTCCAAATCCCCCACCCCTTATTCTTCACAACCAGGAGGAACAATTTACCACTCTCATCTCAACTACATAACGTCACTTTTGGTCAAAAACTTAGTAAATGCAACTTAAAGTGACATTTCAGAAATTTTTGTCATAAATTTTACTTTTATTTTTATCTGAAAGAGCATATTTCCTTATGAAAATTTCAAGCCAAAATATTGCGCCGTTTACGAGAAATTTATATTTTTGTGTTAAAATTGAACAAATTGTTGTGGACAACAGTTCGGATTTATACGCAAATTATCGATTATGTCTCAACTTTAAATGCGTGTTCATCGCTTATTGGCAACAACGTAAAAAAACTAATATTGTTTATACTCATTAGAATAACCAATCTTGGCATCAAGACATACTTTAAACAAGAGCTGTCACTGTAAGATGACAATGCCCCCGACACCGCTTTGATTTTAAATTATGGCCAATCTATGTTCAAGGTCAAGGTCATCCAGGGGTCAAGGTCACCAAAGTATGTGCCTACAGAAAGGTAAAGGAATGTTGTGGTAAAGTATGAAGCGAATATGTTAAGTAATAAGGAAGTTATGGCCAATGTTAAAGTTTTTGGACGGAATGACGGACAGACAGACGGACAGACGGATGGACGGACAGACGGACGGACGGACGGACAAGTCAAATTTATGATGCCTCCCTATCGGGGGCATAAAAATTGAAATTGGAATGAAATGTCTCTTTAAATCAAGCTGCAGTTACAAGGCTTTTGAATAAAAGCAATAATATGTAATATATACCTCACAATAGATGACCTGGTAGAGCAGCCCATGCTAATCAAATGAGATGCTCTTCCAGGTCATATATCGTGAGTTATACCTTGACGATTTTGGCATTATTTACATTAAATTTACAAACACACATAAAACTTTGTCACAAAGGTAAAATAACAAGTTTTTGTAGAAAGCCTGTTTCCAAGAGAGCTGACATAAAGATGTGCAATTATCTGGAAAAGGCCAGTATGACATTTGTGTCCAACATAGATCTAGATCAGTCTGAGGATTTACAAGGTCTGGTCAAGATAAATGCTATTTTCTGAAAGCTGTTTTATGTCATGGAGAAGCTATTACCTGTAAAGAACAACAAGTCATGAAGAAGTGATAAGAGAACAACATAAATCCAGATCAGCCTGTACAAATGCACAGGCTGACCTGGATCCATGTTGGTCTCATGCGTTATTAGATTTCCTTTTCCACACCCTGGCAGAAATACATATATAGATGTAATATAGAGTTACAGATAAGTGGGAATGAAGACATTCTTACTTTCTTATTTCAGTTCCCAGGTCTAAGTTGTGGATACTCATTTGAATCGCCTGGGAGAGATGATTCCAATGAGTACCCACAACGTAAGGTTTGATGAACAATAAACGAAATATTGCATCCCACTCTTATCTGGAGCTCTAAGAATATGGCATGTATATCATTAGCACATATACTGTACATTTTAAATGCAAATACAACACACTATACATTTCGCACATAGATTTACAATACTTTTGGTTTGATTCTCCATATAAGCTTGGAAAGAAATTTAATACTTAAAGTAAATAAACAAACAGATCTTAAATAGCTGCAATAAAATTAAAAATTGAAATGTAAATTAGAATGATAAACAAAAGGAAAACTTCCATATAACATACTGAAATCAATATGTATCAATAAACAAGGAAAAGCATGAAAATCGATTGATTGGATGGGGTTGAACAGAACATTCAACATTTTTTCTGTTATACATGTAGTAATTGACTGGTTCAGTTAATCATCATCAAACAATTCAAGTTTACAGATTTTCTTTTCTTCATTCGCCACTTTATATTTCAAAGCTGTTTTTCCTAATGTAAAACAAATTCTGCATTGTATTGAAACAAGTGAACATGGTCCATTCAAGTTCAAACACATAAATGCGCCTGTATGTCATGTTTTCAGAAATGGTAACTTGTCACATCTATAATCTTACATTATGCAGAAAAAGGTGCAATAGTTCTTTATCATTAATCCTGTCCCAATTTAGTCTCCATTAATAGAAAGCTCCGGAAAAGATTGAGCCAAAAGAACAAAATGCTAATGACCTGCATTTTTCCTTTTGCCTCAATAGTTTCTGTGTTGCTTTTTGCACAAATTGTTTCCTTATCAACAACAAACTTGTGGTCAGTAGCAAATTCTAAATGGAAACTTATTAGTGTAAAGACAAAGGTTTACCAAAGCCTTTTTGCAACCAATGTTAAATGGAATATCATCCGTATGATTGGAATGTAGTCCACTAAACAGCTGGTTCTAGAAATGATCTTCGACGCTATAATGCTGACTGGTATAAGTTTGTCTTCTCCTTATTTTATAGGTCGATAGTGCTTGTTGCAGAACTCTGTGATTCGTTCACACGCTTCATGTAGTTTGTCTCGTGGTACCGTCAGGACCACACGGAAATAGTTTGGGTACTGGAAACACTGCACGTAAAAGAAAGAAATAATTTCATAGATAGACAGAGGCATTTCTAATACATAACTGATATTGGTTCGTATTTTGTATAGTGGTTTAAAATTAAAACTATCCAAAATGGCAAGAATTAAGACTGACCAAATTCGAAAGCTGTCGCAGATGACAAAATGGATAATGACAAAGGACTTGTGTACAGTAATACTCAGAAAATATTGCAGAACAAGAGCTGTCCAAAGACAGCGCGCTCAACTTTCTAAGTTGCTTAGTATAAAGAGGGCATAACTCCAAATAGAGTGGTCCCAGGGTCATGGGCCCTGATAGTAAGATAGAGGGTGTGATGGTGAATAAGTATTCCAAGTTTGGGTTGAATCCCTTTGATAGTATGGAAGTTATTGATGTTTGAAAAAACTTTAACCTTTGTTGCAACGCCGACGCCAACGCCGATGCTCAGGTGACAGTATAAGCTCTCATTTTCATCGAAAAGTCTAGCTAAAAAGGAGAAAATGCTGGCTAGATACTGTCCTCAAAGATCAGTCTAAAATGTTGGTGGTTTTGGGGTAACTGTCTATGCACAGGATAAATCACTGGTCGACACTACAAGATGAACCAAAATTTATTACCTACCTTAGCAGGCAGACAAAACACACTTTGTTCTGTAACCATGTTTTCTGTGAAGTCTACATCATCTTTAAACTCAGGAAAGTTGGCCATGTCAATACCAATCTGTAACAAATTTAAGACAGATAGAATAATATTCACCTATACTTCTGTAGGAAAAATTACATCAAAATCCATTGAGGAGAAGCTGATGCAATTTAAGACCACTTTTAGTAGCATAAAGGTGATTAAAAAAACGCCAAACATGAAGCAAATCTGAGATTAACTGAAATAGAAGTTGTCTGGGCAAACATTTTTTTTATCAAATCAGGGGCTGTAACTAAAAAAAATTTGAATAAATTTTGGGACATTTGCATCTAGTACACCTACAGCTCCCAATGAAGACTTCTGCCAAGTATGACAGACAGACAGACTGCAAGAACGACCAACCAGCTGACGAGCTGATTCCAGTATACACACCCCCTCCTAAACTTTTCGCATAATATAATTATACATACCATCATATACATAGCACCTTGTGGCATGACAGGACTCAAACCTGGCACCTTGTTCATCTGTTTATAGAAGTATTGAGCATTGGCTTCAATAAACTCGAGGGTGTCTGTGTAAAAAGACTGCGGAGTGTTTCGTAAAATGTCCGGCACAGCCGCCTGCATAATTGTGTTTGGTCCCAGAATCTTCTGAGAGAGGTGGACTAGACCTTGTCGTACCTAGAAAACATGAACCAGGGTCCAACATTAACTTTTTTGGTTACCAGACAGTCAGGCTAGTTAATGCCAGATACTACTAGCCCTGACCAAATATGAGCTGGTCCTGACCAAATATTTGGATCAGAAGGAGGTGTAAACAACAATAATCCTTTCAAAATATAAGTTAAAAGCCTAGTTTTGAAGCACAAATGAATGCAGATTGTAAAGAGCCCATGTTCTTTTTGTGTCACAGGTTAATATTGAACCCTGTGAACATAGAGCAATTGACCAAACGCAAATCGACAAATCGCTCCGCCCAACATAGAATTTAAGACAAACAATGAGGATGTGATTGTTAATAGGGAAAGATTTATCCAGTTAATCGTGACGTAAATTCGGACAAACAAAATAGTATTTCGTAGGTGTTGTTATAAAATCTCGTAACTACGGCTTGATTTTATATCAACACCGACGGTTTATCAAAACATAACGGTAAACCTAGTCTATTGTTAGCACAAAATTCTTTGCCATTGGTATGTCGATTGTTTTGATTGTCAGTCGATAAATCGATACAATAACACGTGAAAAGAAGAACAATTGGGGCATGACATTTTTCTTGTCCTCCATTGGCTAATCAATGTTTTTGATTGACAGTCAGCGTTTGGTCAATAGGTAAGACATGAAAATGGCTTTTCAAAATGCAGTATTCCATTTCGTTGGTGTAAATGCAAAACCTCGTATGTCGATTGGTGCGATTTTCAAGTACAAACTTGTGTATCCAATTTAGACAATTCTTGCAGGTTTTGAGATATTTTTACCAATCAGTATCAATGATACATTATTTTGTGAACAATATGTCCAAATTTCAAGTAAAATATTTCAGTTTGGGAAAAGTTTTTACACTTTATTCCCTCCCCTTTAAAATTTTTCGAAAACGAGATACGAGGTTTTGCATTTACAACGACGATTTATTTTTTGTCAAACACTGCATTATGGATACTTAAAAACGACTAGACACCATCTCTATTCATTAAGCAAGTTATGCTTGATTTATACAAAGGACCTGTTAATTTTAAACAAATCAAAAGTGTTCGCTATCAGTATTTCTCCTTTTTCGTCTATGTTTTTTTCAAGCATTCTCTACCCAGGATGTCAAAATAAGAATTTGTTCAAGAAAGAGTTAAAGATTAACCCATTCAAACACAGACACTTTTTTGACATCCCTCAAGAAAATGACTAGGGAAAACAATGTTGAAAATGAAGAAATTGCTTGATTGTGACAAGCAATTTCTTCATTATCCACAATGTTTTCTAACCATTAATGCCAAGATTTTCAAAATTTCACCAAGTTGAAATTGTCGTCTGCAACATCTTTCAAATTGAAAGAGTCAATTTTTTCCTTTAGTAAGGGTTAACCCTTTCCCAAACAAGACAGTGTTTTAACGTCTCTAGTAGAAATGGTTTGGGAAAACATTGAAACAAAAGAAGAAACTGCTGATAACCAGCAGTTTCTCCTTTTGTCTCAATATATTTTATACCATATTTTTCTATTATTAATGACATCCATTTTGTCATTTGTAGCAGTTTTTGAAGTGGATCACTCTAAAATTTTGCCGTTTGGGAAAGGGTTAAGCATTTAAATTTAGGTCACTTACCTCTTTAGCAAATATGTTCTGTCTGTCATGGATCACAATCCATCCTAACCTCCAGCCTGGCACCAAAAATCTGCAAACATACACAAAAGTCACATGTTGTTAAATCGGACCTCTGTTAATAAATCCTTTCATAAATGGCAACAATTTGGACTTGTCCTAATGCCAAATTCTAAGTGAATAAAATCTTAAATTCAGAAATGGAGAAGTTGCTTGACAAAAGGGAATATGGGAACTGGTTCAGTACATAATACCTTATAGAGAATTAAACGAATGAAACTTAATCTATTAAAAATTTGACTCCTTTTCATAACTTTACATGATAATAACATGACAAACAGAACAAGAGCTGTCACTGTAAGATGACAATGCCCCCGACACCGCTTTGATTTTAAATTATGGCCAATCTATGTTCAAGGTCAAGGTCATCCAGGGGTCAAGGTCACCAAAGTATGTGCCTACAGAAAGGTAATGTACCAAGGAATGTTGTGGTAAAGTATGAAGCGAATATGTTAAGTAATAAGGAAGTTATGGCCAATGTTAAAAGTTTTTGGACGGAATGACGGACGGACAGACGGACGGACGGACGGACAAGTCAAATTTATGATGCCTCCCTATCGGGGGCATAAAAAGTCACAAAATCGAAAAGATTCCTCTCTGGTTATGCAGTATTAAAGAGTATCCAATAGATAAATCTAAATTGGAAGATTGAAGAGAAGAGTGAAATTTATTGTTAAATCTTATAGTATTTTTTCATTATCTTCCTTTCTTTTTAAATTGATTAAAGGATATCCAGCAAAAACAAGAGCCGTCACAGACGGATTATGCTCCCCGAATAAGTGTTTGTCACAAAATAAAAACTATCATACATTAAGCCCCCTTTTACCATGACAGCATTTTTGTACACACATTATTTATAGAATATGGTCTAGAACATCCTATTTATTACATGAGCACAAAATTTCATTAAATTCTGCCCATTAGATGAAGAGAAATAAGAGAAAAACTAATTTTTACACTAAGGCCCCTTTTTCCATGACGCAGCCTTAAATTTACAAACGGAGAAAAAGGTCCCTAGGTATTGACCCAGGGAGTTCACATGTGAAGTTTCATTGAATTTGGTCCAAGGGTTGCTGAGATATGGCTGTGGACGGACGGACGGACGGACACACAGACACACGGACGGACGGACGTACGGACGGACAGCGTGGCGACTATATGCTCCCCCGAAATTTTTTCGGGGAGCATAAAAATCAAACTAACCTTTTAGTGAGGCCACTACAAGACAAAATTGGCACTGTCTTTGTAAGTGAAGCAAGCGGGTGATATGTTGTTCCTTTAAACACAAAATGTTCATAAATATCATCCGCAATGATCGGAAGCTTGTATTTATCTGCCACGTCGAGTATTTCTTCGAGATGTTCTCGCGAGTACACGCTGCCACAAGGGTTGGACGGACTGTTGACGATGATGGTCGCTGTTTTGTCGTCGATTAGAGATTCAAGATGGTCAAGGTCAATCTCCCAGCTTCTCTCAGGCTGTTTGTGGAAAATAATTAATTCATTATCATTCATGATATCTTGTTGTACATATTTTCATTAATATCTAATTTACTGATTGCCATTTCATTATCAAAGTCCTAATTCAAGTTTGAGAGTAAAACATGATATAACCCTTTCCCACATAATGAGGTTTTTGGACTCCCCACAAAATAAAGGCTTTGGAAAACATTGTGGAAAATGAAGAAATTGCTTGTGACAAGCAATTTCTTCATTTCCCACAATGTTTTTTACCAAGAAAGAACAAAAAATGTTAAATTTTGTTCAATGGATCTTGTCATCTGCAACACCTATGAGTTTGGACTAGGCTAAAATTTTGTTGTTTGGTAATGGGATAATTAGAGGTCAAATCAAATTCTTTTCTATTGCAATATCTATTTTTGCAAACTTATAAATGCATTTCTCTCCAATCTAGGTAAAAGCAGAAAGGAATATAACTCTGCAGTCATGTAAGCAAACAGAAATATGGTTATTTCCCTTGGACAAAATTGATGTTGATCAAGATTACATAGGATTTATGTATCATGATATAACACAGAAAATAGTGGAGCTGAAATCTAAATAGTTTTATAAATAGAGAATCCTGGTCATGAAATGAGAAAATAAGAATGTTCTGTCTAGGGTTACAAAGGCATATCACTGTTCATGTTTGAAAACATGATAAGTAGCTTATTCAAGCAAATTTTCAAACATATCTGACAATACTTCTCATATGAAATAAGACTAAATTACTTACTAATAAGTAATAATGTTTGACTTCTATAAACCAGCGATTTAGCCAGAGTTTTATAAATAGAGATTCCAGGTCGAGGAAAAAGTATATTTTGTTCAGGATTACCAGGGCATATTGTCGTTCATGTTTAAAGACACCATAACTACAGCTTAGTCAGGCAAATTTTCAAATCATTACTTTACAACAAAAACTGCAGCTTATTCTAAGCTGCAGTCACAAGGTTTTTTATGCTCCCCAAAGGGGAGGGTCCGTCATTCCGTCCATCCGTCCGTCCGAAGCGATTTCTCCATAACCCTTGGGCCAAATCAAATGAAACTTACCATGTGAACTCCCAATGACAAAATGCCGATGAACTTTTCCCGTTTTTTTTTATTTGAGGCCTCGTCATGGGAAAAGGGGACTTAAGGTTAAATACAGTTTTTCTCTAATTTCTCCTAGTCTAATGGTCAGAATTTGATGAAATTTCATATTTGAGTAGCAAATCAAATGCCCTTGACAATAAACTATTTAAAATTTGCGTATACAAAATATGTCATGGAAAAAGGGGGCTTAACATTTGTTATCTTTATATTAGCTCTGAATGGCATATATTTATTGTGACAATGCCTTATTCGGGGAGCATTGTCTGTCTCTGACGGCTCTTGTGTTGAAAAGTAGCGAAATGTATCTGACAATATTTCCCATATGGAATAAGACTTGATAACTATGACATTTCTTAACATTACATAATATTTCACACATGGAATAAGACTTATTTACTTACTAATAAGTCATAATGTTTTACTTCTATACCCAGGGACTCAGCCAGAGTTTTGTAAATAGAAAATCCAGGTCGTGGAATGAGTATATTTTGTCCGGGATTGGCGAGGCATGTTATACACAGATCGAGGGCCCCAGAACATCCGCTCGTCAATATCACATCCTGTAATTAACAAATAAATGATAATCATTAATTTCTCCTTTAACCTCAATGTTTTCTAAGCTATATTACAACTTTTATCTGTAGTAACATCTATTTTGTCGTCTGCAGCAGCTTTCAAATTGGATCGCCATAACATTTTATCGTTTGGGAAAATGTTATAAAGTAATTAGTACAAATATTTCATTAGTTAATTGAACATAAAACATGTGGTTGTGATGTAAATAAACTGTAAATGGACAGTATCGTTAAATGCTTTAACCCATTCCCAAACATTGACGTTTTTTGACACCCACCAAGAATGATAAGGTCTTTGGAAAACATTGTGGGAAATGGAGAAATTGCTTCTGGCAAGCAATTTCTTCATTTCCCACGATGTTTTCTTTCCTAGCATAGCAATTATTTCAAATTTGATTTACTTTAAATTGTCTTCTGTAACACCTTTGAATTAGAACAAGTGTAAGATTTTGATGTCTGGTAATGGGTTAACCCATTTCATAACAAGACCTGGGATACTTATTAAACATTATAACACATTTCCGTAAGATGGATATATAGCGAAAGAAGGACTGCATCGGGTTTTATTTGACCAATAATGACTCTATGTAATTATGCTTTGTGTATGCGCCAAAACGTCAGGTAACGTCAAGGTAACGTCAAATGACGTCATCAATGACGTCACTTGACCGCCAATGCGTTTCCTACGCCGAAAACTAGTTCATGCAGAATTTCCACAAAATAACACATTTCAAATGTGGGTTTTGTTATTTTGAGTGTTATAATGGAGATAATAACAAGTTAAGCGGTCTTTATTGCGCAATAAAAACCTCTGTGCTCTGGACTACATGTTATGGCAAATACCTCGGCGCTTTGCGCCTCGGTTTTTACCTACACATGTAGTCCGTCGCACATCTGGTTTTATTTGCGCAATAAAGACCGCTAAACTTGTTATTATTTCATAAATAGTACTAGAAATTCACCATAATGACTTCGTCCAACTTGGTTGAAAGATCATTGATAATATGGGCCCCTGTTCTTGATGTCCTTTATAAATACAGGGCATAGGATAGGCATCATTTTCTCCTTTTGCTCAATGTTCTCTTTGCGAACTATATCATATACTTAAACTAACAATAGGGAAAGTTTTGTCCTGGTGGGGTTTTGTCCTACACTCTGTTTTATCATTTGGGAAATTGTTCACTTTTGCAAAATACAGAAATTGTGTTTTTCAATCAAAAGATAGTATGGATTGATAATGAAGCAGATGTGGAAACTGGCGTGATACATTTGGAAAGATGCTATTAGAACACAAAATCTATGGTTATAAAACAAGACTGTGTACAAAAAAGCACAGAAAATGTTGAGGCAAAAGGTGAAAAGGCTTGGGGGAAACACTGCCGCAAAAGAAAGAAATAATGATAATCTGCATTTTATCCTTCTGTCTTAATTTCTTGTATGATATTGCACACAAATCCTATATCTACCAACATCCATTTTGTCATCTGTAGCAACATGACCACCATATAACATATTGTTGTTTACGAAAGGGTTAACCCTTTCCCAAAAGACAAAATTTTGGGGTAGTCCAAATTTAAAGCTGAGGAAAACGACAAAATGGTTGTGGATAAACACAGTATTTGTGAATATCTTAGCACAGAAAATATTGAGACAAAAGGAGAAACTGCTGGTTATCAGCAGTTTCTTCTTTTGTCTCAATGTTTTCCCAAGCCATATCCATTAGGGACCTCAAAAGCAGGTCTTGTTTAGGAAAGGGTTAACATAATTATGGAAATGTGCATATGATTATATCTAAGAACAAATATGAGCAGCTCTTGATTAATACAATGTGAATCCCTAAAACCATCTTTGCATTCCATTTTCCTAATCAGATAAATGAAGGAATACCTTGAGGCTAAAGAAGAAAATACTGAAAACAAACATTTTCTCTTTTTGCCTCTATATTTCCTGTTTTAGAAATAATACTCTTTTTTATTCACATTCATTTTCTTTTCTGCAATATCTTTAACTTCAAAATTAACCCATTCCCACACAAAGTCACTTTTTGACACTCTTAAAGAAAATGCATGGAAAAACATTGTGGAAAATGAAATAATTGCTTATGAAATGCAATTTCTTCATTTACCACAATGTTTTCTACCACAAAAGACCAAAAAAAAGTTTTACTTCACACACTTGATATTGTCGTTTGCAACACCTTTCAAATTGGAACAGTCCAAAATGTTGCCGTCTAGTAATGGGTTAGCCACTTTCCAAACAAGACCTGGTTTTGACGTCCCTAATCAAAAAGGCTTAGGAAAACATTAAGGCAAAAGAAGAAAGTGCTGATAATCAGCACTTTCTCCTTTTGTCTCAATATTTTCTGTGTCATATTTTACACAAATCCTATCTCTAATAACACCCATTTTGTCATTTGTGGCAGCTTTTGAAGTGGATCACCCTAAAATTTTGTCGTTTGGGAAAGGGTTTAGTCATCCTAATATTTTGTTGTTTGGGAAAGAATTGAAACGTGTGCATCACAAGTTAATTGCATACTAATGAGTTACTTACTTTTGCCTCTACTTTACTTGTTGGGGTGGAAGAGTATTCTGCTATAGCCTGTCTAGTGTTCTCATAACCTGAAGAGTAAAAGAAGCAGAGACTATGTTAACCCTTTCCCAAACAAGACCTGGTTTTGACGTCCCTAAGAGGAAAGGCTTGAGGAAACATTGAAACAAAAGGAGAAACTGCTGATGACCAGCAGTTTCTCCTTTTGTCTCAATATTTTCTTAGCTATATTGTACAAAAATCCTTTCTTTTTCAATGTCCATTTTGTTGTCTGCAGCAACTTTCAAATTTGACCATCCTAAATTTTTGTCATTTGGGAAAGGGTTAACCCAACAACTCTACTCAATTTATTCAGCATAAAATTTTAACAATTCATAGCTGATTACATATAACATAAACAAATACATGTATAGACACATCCAAATCTGTCATAAATCATGATAGTTCAGGCTAGGATGAGTTGTGTGAACATGAATTTTTGAACTAAGTCTGCATTTTCACTCATGCAACATATGGTAAACACAAACAATTATATTTCCATGGTCAGGTGAAGCATTGTCAATGTTCTATCCAAATATGTCTCTAAATGTAAAAGAACTTTGTGTTTACATGATTTCTACTCACATACAGACAGAGAGGCAGACAAACACTGATGGACAGATAGAAAAGACGATACCAATATCTGAACACCTTTGGTGATATATCAAACAATTTTACTACTAAAACCTTTCAACTTACCCACTGACAGTCCATAACCATTGTGTTTTTCTTGTAATGTAATTGTAATCTTCATCACAGCATTGTTGACCTTTGCCGGCATTTTTTTGTTGTTTAGGAACAATGTTTTCAAAAGCTTTTATCATATGAATCGTCAAAATACATGTATGTCATTTCTTTGGACTGAAATATTACATGTATAACAACTCACCGACTGATGGTCCATAACCGTTGTGTTTTTCTTGTACCGTGATCTTCATTACTGCATTGTTGACCTCCGCTGGTACCTTAAGGTTACCAAATACAGTTGGGTCACCTGTGAAGAAAACAATATTCAATATAAATTTCATTTTTTGTTCTTTTATTTCACTTCTTTACATGTATCATGTACTTTTTGACATCCCTAGATGAAAAGATTTAAGGCTCGGACACATATAATCCGAGTCTTCTCTGATGTAGATCTAAATACGCTCTTTGATATTTTGATTTTTCGCTTTAATAGAGAAAAATCAAAATATCAAAAAGCGTATTTACATCAGAGAAAACTCGGAGTAGGTCACATAAAATTCTGCATCCACATCAAGTCCAATTTGCATCCAAATGTGCTCACTGCTGTATAACTTATCATTTTTGGATATGCTCCCAGGGATTTTTTTTCGTTCTATAACTAGTACCGGTAAAAGGTACCTTTCCAAATTACAACAGGCTCTTCCCAATTTTAGTACATACTGTTTACCAATCTCCATATCTACCGTTCCCAATGATCTTATGTGCCATTCTCAATGGCCAATGCCTTTTACTTTGGCTGGAAATATCTCGATAAATGCTTATTTTTAATTGCCAATACATCCAAACACTGAGAACTTAAATCTTTTTAGACAGATCCAAATTCTAAGTTCTAAGTAACAGACCACTTATATAACAGCTTTCTTTAATCCTTTCAATAATGTTTTTGAATGGTCAAAAATGAAAGAAACTTTCATGTAGACAGCAGAATTTGTATATTACTACATCCATATAGTATTTCAAAATGTATAGATAATCATAAGTCAAAATATAAGTTCACTAATAGCTTCCTGTTAAATCCCAGATCTAACAATGATTTGTGGTACAGAATAAAGCCCCTAATGATTGATATTAGATGCACTTAAAAGATTTTCTATTCATCGATTTTGCAAATTAATCTTTTCCCAATTTGAAGAATCCGCGACTCATTAATTCCCAATTTTGAAGATTTTGCGATGCGAAAAATTCTCAATTGTAGAGGTACAGGGTACCTTTCCCAATTGGCCAGAAAAAAACGATGTGCTCCGGCCATGATTTGGACATGGTATCTTGTATGTGACTGTGCCTTTAGGAAAACATTGAGACAAGATAATCACCATTTTTTTTCTTTTTGCCTCAATCTTTTCTGTGATGTTTTACAAAAATCCTATCTTTATCAGTATTTTTTTTTTCCGTCTGCAGCAGCTTTCAATTTGAGCATCCTAGAATTTTGTTGTTTGGGAAAGGGCTAATTTTGTTTGATGATCATATTTTCCTTGGTGGAAATTCAAAATTCCTTATCAGCCCCTCGTAAGAGTTATTGCAAAATCTCGCAACTCCAGCTCTGATCAAGCTGGAGTTACAAGGTTTTACAATAACACCGATGATATACATTGTTTAACCCTTTCCCAAACAAGACCTGGTTTTGACGTTCCTAATTGAATCTGCTTGGAAAAACATTGAGACAAAAGAAGAAACTGCTGATAACCAGCAGTTTCTCCTTTTGCCTCAATATTTTCTGTGCCGTATTGTACACAAACCCTTTCCCTTTTAACATGAATGTTGCCGTCTGGAGCAGCTTTCCATTTGGATCACCCCAAAATTTTGTCATTTGGGAAAGGGTTAAAACAAAATTCTTACCTATCGACAATGCAATCAGGGGCTTTTTGGGGTTTGGCGTTAGTTTCATTCCATCTACGATGCTTCTGATCGGGTTGAAGGTTTTCTTGGCGATGGCCGACGACTGAACGCTCCATGAGTGTTTTTGCTTTCTTCGCTTTGGTTGTGGTTCCATTTACACCAAATTTAATCGCTTTGCTTTTCAAGTTTGCTTTTCAAGTTTGTAGATTTAATTGATTCTGAAAAGAAACGAACAAAGTCTGTGAGAATACTTTAATAATATAACCATATAACATTCCTTGACTCATGGTTTTGAAATCTCCACTACAGAAAGATTTGGAATGCATAATTATAATTATAGATCTAGAAAGGGAAAAACATTTATTGACATTCAGAATGTTCCTCCTTTTCCCTGAATGCTTTCCATGTTGTGATGTTCTAATCATGTTCTAATATCATTTTTTGTATGGATGATTTTGTTTTCCGCAACACTTTAAATAAAATTTACAATTTGAAAGGTTAAGTATGTACATAAATACTTAAAAATCCAATTTTTCAAAAAAATCTAAATAATTTTGATTTTAATAATAGATCTAAATTCTTCATTTTTTATAAGATTGAATTTGTCTTATTTAATCAAAGTTTCTTATCTCATAATACAGACAAAGTAAAATCAAATTTACTGAAAATATCCGTTGATTACAATTTAAATTGTATAATTTACCTGAGAGATTTCACTTTACCTCAAAATACTGTGAAATTGTAATTGACAGCTTCAAATACTTCAAATTTATCCCAAATGATCCACAAATTTTCCAAAACACAACCTTTAGCCTATAGCACAGTAAACCTCAATTTGAGCCATGCAATAAGGTAGATCCACAGTTTTGTTTGCTCAGTTCACACCCATTGCATCACCTATCTTCATGGGTAGAGTATGATAGCTTGTTGCATCACCAATAGCTAAAACATTTTCCACAAGCCTTCTTATCACAGCCAATATCTAGCCTAACACACAATAATTGCACCTCTGCTTGGGTGTATAGATCCCCAATTTTGTTGGCTCATATCACACCCATTGCATCACCAATAATGGCTTGTTGCATCACCAGTCCACTACCAAAATATCTTTGAATTGGCACATTTTCATTTCATTCTTTTTAAGATTGATAGATCTAGATCTAACACAATAATTTAATTTTTCATATTTTTGCAATCTGATTTATTTTGATGAATATTCATAAACCCATAGTCAGTGATTGAAGATTGAATTTATTGAAATAATGGCACATACAATATTGGGGGGGGGGGGGGGGGGGGGGGGTAAAAGGAAAATGCAATTTCTTCTTTTTCCTATTTTTTCCCAAAACCTTTGTTAGAAAGGGATGTTGATACCAGGTCTTGTTTGCGAAAGCATTTAAGAGAGCCTGACACATCAAGCTTTTTTGGAAACTCAAAAATTTTCGATTTTCATTTTTTGACTTTAAACTGACCACATTAATGAAACTAGACATATGATGCCATTCATTTTCAATTTTTTTCGTTTTTTCTATTTTTTTGGATTTTTTTTGTTGTTGCCATGGATACTGAGGAAATGAAATGATTTTTCACGATTTTGAAGTAGATTTTATTTACATTTACAAATATACAACATACTTCAATACCTTATATCATAATTCAATAACATATCAAATTTCAGAAAAGAATGTTTTTCAAACTTTAAACCTTATATTTATGTTGCTATGGTTACCAAAAGTTGACCTACTTTTCAATAATTCACAATTTTGAAAAATTGCCCTAATTTAAAAGCGTTTTTTAAAAATCTGCAACCAGATACATATAAACCATGCAGTGTCTATTATTGAGGAAGAGTTCCTTTACAAGAATCATTAATAAAATTTTGCAGCACTCTGAAGGGAAATGTGTAAAAAAATGCCCAAAAATCACAAATTTTGGAAAAAATGATAAATACCATTAATAGATTTAACCTTAAACATAGGCACAATTTTGACCATTTTACCTCAAAACAGCATAAAAACAAATAATTAGGTTGAGAAACATGTTATAAGTACTTGGAAATTTCCATAGCAACCGTTTTTATTCCCTAGCAACCGTTTCTTTTCCTTAGCAACATCATGAAAAATGGAATTTTAAGTAAAAAATATTTCATTTTGACATATAAAATAGGTAATCTTGAAAATAAAATGACAATATCAATTATCTATAATGTATGAAATTTCACCACTGAAACATTTCAAAGGTTTAAAACATACAGGTATGTTGCTATGGAGACCTCAAACAACACATATTCAGACTTTCTGGAATTTGAGAAAAAAACACTTGTATTATGACGATTATTTTTCAAAACTGCAACTAGATGAACGTGAGACACTTAGTGTTTTATATTGGGGATAAGTGTGTTTACAAAAATCATCAATATAAGTTTGAAGCATTTTTGGGGAAAATGTGGAAAAATTGCATGAAATATCGCGAAAATTGGAAAAATCATAAATATCAATACTGGAGTCAAACTCAATCATATGCACAACTATGAACTAATGTACTTCAAAAACAACAATTAAACAAATAATCATGTTGAGAAACAAGTTATAACTACTTTCGCATTACCATAGCAACCATTTTTATTCCTTAGCAACCGTTTCTTTCCCTTAGCAACATCATGAAAAATGGAATTTTTAAGTGACAAAATATTACATTCTGACATATAAAATAGGTAATCTTGAAAATAAAATAAAAAAATTATAGGGTTAAAAAACATGTTAAAAGTACTTAGGAATTACCATAGCAACCATTTTCATTCCTTAGCAACCGTTTATTTTCCTTAGCAACAGCATTAAAATATGAATTTTGATTAAAAATTATCTTCTTTTCTGAGCATGAAAACTGAAAAAGAAACTTTGGAGAGGTTTTTTTCCACCATATTTTTTTTAAAATATTGAACAGTTTGAAAATTAATGGTTGCCGTGGTAACCCAAAGTTAACACTTTTTCCATTAAATCGTAAATTTAAAAAGAACCCTGATTTAGGACTCTTTTTTCATATCTGCATTTAGGTATACATTAAATGTTTACAAAGGAAGAGTCCTATTACAAGAATCACAAATATAAAGTTATGTAAACATTTTTTTGCTAAAAAAATTGAAAAGAATACATGAAAGATTCTGAATTTTTGGAAAAATGATAGATATCAATACTGCTAGTTAAAGGTTATCCTGAGCTCAGCATTGTTATTTTCATTGCAAAAGAAACAAATAAACAAATTATTATGTTGATAAACCAGTAACACATGCATGTTTATTACCATAGCAACTGATTTTATTCCTTAGCAACAGTTTTTCTCTCTTAGCAAAAGAATTAAAAAACATATTTTTAAGTAAAAAAACACTTCATTTTTAGCTCCACTGGCCGTCAGGCCAGCGGGCTATTGTCATGGCGGTGTGTCCGTCGTGCGTCCGTGCGTCGGTCCGTAAACTTTTTCTTTAAAAATCTTCTCAGAAACTACTGGGTGGATTTCAAGCAAACTTCACAGGAATGATCATTGGGTGACCCTATCTCAGATTCCTTCTAAGAATTTGGATTGAACCAGAATAACCTGAGTTATCTGCCCTTTAATGTCAAAAATAGCTGGTTTTGACTTTATTTGTACTCTAAAATCTACAAATATTGATCAATCAAGACAAAACTTTGACAGTATGATGGTGACTATAAGATTTTGCATGTGTATAATTTTCAGCTTGATCTAAATTTTACATCATGAGTTATGTGCCCTTGAAATTGACAAAATTGCCATTTTCGGCTCTATTTTGACTTTGTTTTCACTCTAGCAACTACAAATATTGACCAATCAAGACAAACTTACGACAGAATGTTGGTTATTATAAGATCTTACCTTGGTATAATTTTCAGCTTGGTATTAAGTTTACATCATGAGTTATGTGCCCTTGAAATTGACAAATTGCCATTTTCGGTTCTATTTTGACTTTGTTTTCACTCTAGCAACTACAAATATTGACTAACCAAGACAACTTGTATAGAATGTTGGTTATCATAAGATCTTGCCTCGGTAGAATTTTCAGCTTGATCTGAATTTTACATCATGGGTTGTGTGCCCTTGAAATTGACAAAATTGCCATTTTCGGCTCTATTTTGACTTTGTTTCACTCTAGCAAATACAAATATTTGTTTTCACTCTAGCAACTACAAATATTGATCAGATAAATTAAGACAAAACTAGGACAGAATATTGGAGACTATAAGATCTTGCCGTGGTATAATTTTCAGCTTGATCTGAGAATTTTATCATGAGTTATGTGCCCTTGAAAATGACAAAACTGCCATTTTCGGCTTTATTTTCTCTTTGACAACCATTAGTATTTACTAATCAATACAGAACTTTCACAGAATCTTACTGACCGTACAATCCTATTTGCTTGTAATTTTCAGCTTGGTCATGCATTTGCTTGTTTGCGCAGCCTGAACCTTTGAAATTGCATTCAACAAGACAAACAGTCAGGCCTGTGGAGCGCTTCCAGACCGCCATGGCTTTCTAGTTTAACAAGAAATGTTTAATTAGCTTCTGAATGTTCATAATTTATCTACAATATACATACTTGAATTCATATACAATATTCTTGAATTCATCACAAAAATATTTCAAAAATTTGTAAGTTAGCCCTTTTCCCAAACAAGATCTGGTTATGACGTCCCTAATAGAAATGGCTTGGGAAAACATTGACACAAAAGAAGAAACTGCTGATAACCAGCAGTTTCTCAGACATGGGGAAATCCGTCAGACAATTTGACATATCTGATAAAATTTTCTTTGGTCTGATGATTTTTTTGCTAATGTCAGTCCAAATGTCTGATACTCCTTTTGATCTGTCAAGACATTGAATGAGAGTTCTGTCTGACAAAATTTGATTGGGTCTGACAGATTATTCGGTACTGTCAGACCAAATGTCTAGCAAAGATTTCTGGTGTTCTCCAAGACTGGTTTCTCCTTTTGCCTCAATATTTTCTGTGCTATATTGTACAGTAATCCTATCTTTAAATTAATCCATTTTGTTGTCCACATCATCTTTCAAATTGGACCACCCTAAAATTTTGCCGTTTGGGAAAGGGTTAAACATATGTTGACAAGGTAACCATGTGTTATCCCCCCCCTTTCCAAAAGTTAGCAATTTGAAAAAAAAATACCCTTGTCTAATGTCCATTTTATTAAAATAGTTATTTAAAAATTGTTATAGGATAAACAAAATATTTATATATTGTGCTTACAATTATTGAAGAGTCCCATAAAAAATGCATTTTATCTAAAATCTTGAAAAATTGCCTAACAATCTTGATTTTTTTCAGAGATTTCATTACCATCATTACAAGATCCAAATTCAAAGAAATGTACATCTTTCAATAATTGCAATTGATTTTTTAGCAAAAAAAAAAATGTCTACAGAACTTTATATTTGTGATTCTTGTAATACAACTCTTCCTTTGTAAACATTTAATGTATACCTAAATGCAGATATGAAAAAGAGTCCTAAATCAGGGTTCTTTTTAAATTTACGATTTAATGGAAAGAGTGTTAACTTTGGCTTACCATAGCAACCATTAATTTTCAAACTGTTCGACATTTTTAAAAAAAAAATATTTTATGGTGGAAAAAAAAAAAACACTCCAAAGGTTTTCTTTTTCAGTTTTCATGCTCAGAAATGAAGTTAATCTTTAATCAAAATTCGTATTTTAATGCTGTTGCTAAGGGAACAAAACGGTTGCTAAGGAATGAAAATGGTTGCTATGGTAATTCCTAAGTACTTTTAACATGTCTCTTAACCCAATAATTTTTTATTTTATTTTCAAGATTACCTATTTTATATTTCAGAATGTAATATTTTGTCACTTAAAAATTCCATTTTTCATGATGTTGCTAAGGGAAAGAAACGGTTGCTAAGGAATAAAAACGGTTGCTATGGTAATGCGAAAGTAGTTATAACTTGTTTCTCAACATGATTATTTGTTTAATTGTTGTTTTTGAAGTATATTAGCTCAAAGTTGTGCATATATGATTGAGTTTGACTCCAGTATTGATATTTATGATTTTCCCAATTTTCGCGATATTTCATGCAATTTTTCCACATTTTCCCCAAAAATGCTTCAAATTTATATTGATGATTTTTGTAAATATACTTATCCCCAATATAAAACACTAAGTGTTTCATGTTCATCTAGTTGCAGTTTTGAAAAATAATCGTCATAATACAAGTGTTTTTATCTCAAATTCCAGAAAGTCTGAATATGTGTTGTTTGTGGTCTCCATAGCAACATACCTGTATGTTTTAAACCTTTGAAATGTTTCAGTGGTGAAATTTCATACATTATAGATTATTAATATTGTCATTTTATTTACAAGATTACCTATTTTATATGTCAAAATGAAATATTTTTTTACTTAAAATTCCATTTTTCATGACGTTGCTAAGGAAAAGAAACGGTTGCTAGGGAATAAAAACGGTTGCTATGGAAATGTCCAAGTACTTATAACATGTTTCTCAACCTAATTATTTATTTTTATGCTGTTTTTGAGGTAAAATGATCAAAACTGTGCCTATGTTTAAGGTTAAATCTATTAATGGTATTTATCATTTTTTCCAAAATTTGTGATTTTTGGGCATTTTTTACACAATTCCCTTCAGAGTGCTGCAAAATTTTATTAATGATTCTTGTAAAGGAACTCTTCCTCAATAATAGACACTGCGTGGTTTATATGTATCTGGTTGCAGATTTTTAAAAAACGATTTTAAATTAGGGCAATTTTTCAAAATTGGGAATTATTGAAAAGTAGGTCAACTTTTGGTAACCATAGCAACATAAATATAAGGTTTAAAGTTTGAAAAACATTCTTTTCTGAAATTTGATATGTTATTGAATTATGATATAAGGTTTTGAAGTATGTTGTATATTTTTAAATGTAAATAAAATCTACTTCAAAATCGTGAAAAATCATTTCATTTCCTCAGTATCCATGGCAACAACAAAAAAAATCAAAAAAAATAGAAAAAACGAAAAAAATTGAAAATGAATGGCATCATATGTCTAGTTTCATTACTGTGGTCAGTTTAAAGTCAAAAAATAAAAATCGAAAATTTTTGAGTTTCCAAAAAAGCTTGATGGTTCGTGTCAGGCTCTCTTAACCATTCTTTTGGCGAGTGTTCCAACCAAATAACCATTTGTATAGCACATGATAAAGAAGTGTTTTTTTTCACGCGAGAGTCATGTTCCAAATATCCAATACAATGACTATGTCCCAAAAGAAGTACAATTTTTGTTATGTAATTTGAAGCAATGATTGATAGATTCAAGACTGTGCCCTCAGACATATGACTGTCAATTTTTAAATTTCAACACATGTGCAAAAGGTTTAAGGTATACGACCCATCAATAGAATCATAAAGATACATAAGTAACTATATATATTTAAAATCAGCATGGTATCCCGCATCTAATTGCCATTTTTTATCAACTTTGATCGTTTCGTTAGTGAAATTTTGATAATTTTATATCTTGCATCAGGGTCATACAAAATCATGAAATGCCAAACACCCAAAGTGAGCTTTTAAACACAAAAACTGCATGATTAAAAGCAATAAACACAAGTGTTTGCATCTAATCAATAGCTTATATTATCCCCAATAATGGACTAACAAGTAAATAAATAATAACCAGCAACAAAATATTTTTTTTGCTTTTGTAATACATGGCTACCATACTTTCGACAGGCTTTTCGGACGAAATTGAAACAATAGTCAATTTTAAATAACATTAATTCCAATGATATATCAAAATGCATGGCACAAAAGGAAGATCATAATTTTCCTGTGTGTATATTCTTCCAAATAAAGTAAAAGTTAAACAGTTTCGCCGTACACAAGTTTAAAAAAAATCACTTTGACTAATACACCCCCTTTTTTACCACCGCCCAATTTCTTAAGGAAAATGGCACTCTTTGTTCTTCATACTTAGATAAATTGTTCCATGATACGAATTTTACAGGTTTTTCATTGTTTGTATTGGAATATTTATATAATAGTAAATGTTACTATTAAAAAACATATATATAAACAAAAATGTTTAAAAAACAAGAGTTGTCAGTGGACAGGATAGCTCAACGAAAAAGTGTTGGATTGTGAAATTTCGTAGGATGAAAAGAATAAAAAGTCTACCCAAATAGAAATTCGAAAGGGTAATGAATCTTTACTCAGTCTTTATCCTTAATAAGGAATATATACATGTCTGACCACAAGCATGTGTGCAAAGTTTCAATACTTTAACAATGGTAGAAATAAAAATGTTACAAGTACATAATATCTGCATGTAAATCGTTAGCCAAACATGCCTATGCCGAAAATTGTTAAAATGCCCCAGGAATTTGTGTGTCTGAGTGCGAGTTGAGGACGGTAATATCATCACAAGAAACATTTTGAAAAAAAGCCAGGAATGTTGTAGAAAGATAGGTCTCTGCCAAAACTAGGTCTTGTTTGGGAAAGGGTTAGGTGAACAAGCAACTTTTGAATATCAGTTTTCTGATGTCATGTTTGAATCATGTTTGCTGCCTTATTAGTAGCTAAAGAGATGTAAAAGACGAGGCAGAAACACAAAAACATATAATCAAATGGAAATTCTACAGAGAAAATAATTACAACTGCTTGTATCAGTATTTGCTTCTTTTCTCTCATTGGTTTCTTTTTCACGCAAACCTAGCGTAGAGAAAAGATCAGTTGGTCTTATCTTGTGTCTAGTTGTTTGGGAAAGGGTGAACAGAAAGAAATGGCAAAGGTCAAGCTTACCTTTTCCCAAAGAAAAAGCCCAAATTACGGTAAACAAAGTGACAAGTTATGGAACGAAATATTTATGGTGCGAATCAACCTCCAAATAGTGACATATTACGTCAGAGGTACGTAATTCTGATTCAGGGGAGATCACTGGGTAAGCTGTAGTTGTTGATTTTGCCAAGGGAGGTCATTCTAAATGCCAAAATATTTTGATTTTTTCGTCTTTTGTTGTTTAATTTGACGTTTTTATAAATTCATCGGCTGGGATTCGTTGTAGAAACTACTCGTATAAATTCAAATCTAATGTAGAAGTCTCTTTACAAAAAATATTTTAAAAAATCTCCGTAAATCCGAACATGCTCGATTATTTCCGTTGTTGCGGAAACAGCCGATATTACACGAACCATTTAGAGCTAATGATGGGTCGTATTCCTTAATTCACTTATACCTTAATCAAATAAATAACTTTGGATGATTTTATTTATAATATAATACTTTATAAATAAAACACATTAATTCTCATGTGTCACACTAATTGAACCCTTTCCCAAACAAGCCCTGGTTTTGATGTCACTCATCAAAGATGCTTTGGAAATCATTGAGAACTAAAATGAGAAGGAAGAAACAAATGCTGAAAACAATAATATTTCCTTTTCTCTCATTATTTTCTATTCTTTAAGATATTTAGTACATCTACTTACTAACATGAATTTTATTTTGTCATCTAGCGGCAGCTCCTTACTATTTGGGGCAGTCTAAAACTTTGTTATTAGGGAAAGAACCAAACTTCTCACTTTTGCATGAAGCAAGGTTGAATAGCTGAAGCAAGGTTGAATAGCCGGGCACAGCCATGCAAAATGTTTACCGAATAATTAACTTATTTCTGCACATTCCTCATTCATTTTGGCCTAGCCCCTTCCCAAACAATAACACCTCAAGCGGCGTATCCAGGATTTTTGTGAAGGGGGTTGGTTTTTCTAGTTTCATACAGTTTTGACTGAATTTCTATAATATGCAAAGGAAATAATCAGGCTACAGATGGGTTTTGTTTGAACCCCCTTTGGATTCGACATTGACTTCAGTTCTTGATGGTTGTTTGCCTAAATGTTTTCCCAAGCTTTTCCTTTAAGTCAGAGATCTCATTTGCCAAAATTTGGGGCCTATATTGGGCCCCATTCTCAAGGGCAAAAAGTTTCTTTTTTTCCCAACTCTCGGGTGAAAATTCCCAATGAGAACCAAGAATCTCCCTTTATTGGGCCCCATTCTCAAGGGCAAAAAGTACCTTTTTTTCCCAACTCTCGGGTGAAAATTCCCAATGAGAACCAAGAATCTCCCATGCTAAGACCACATCTTCATTTACAAACATTTTGAGGACTGATTTGGTGCAGATTCTTAAACAAGAGTGAATACAATTTATGTATTTTATATCACTACAGTCAAATTTGTAGCTGAAACTAATTGACAGTATCAATACAAACTTGTTTAAGTTTTTCCCAATTTTAGATAAAATATCGCTATTTTTCCCAATTTCCAAGGCCCCAGGCTCCAAACAAAAATTGGTAGCAAGACCCCTGGACGTCAAACCAGGTCTGGTTGCGATGTTCGGAAGTTAACCTTTTCCCAAAGAAGACCTGGTTTTGACGTCCCTAATAGAAAAGGCTTTGAAAACATTGAGACAAAAGAAGAAACTGCTGATAACCCCTTTGTAACATCAATTTTGTCGTCTACAGCAGCTTTTAAATAGGGCTGCCCTAAAATTTTGTTGTTTGGGAAAGGGCTAAAGCCTGACTCTTTTTTGTAATGCACAATGTCAGTACCGGTATATCAACTTAGTTTACCAAATTGAAATGTGACCCGTCACGCTAAAAGGGATCTTATCCGAACTCCAAAAATACAAATTTTGACAGACTTGTCAGACCCAGCACAGGTCAACCAGGCCCTGTATGCGAAAAATGAACATATAATAACATATAATAAGGTAGGGAAAACTTTCCGGATTTAGAAAATTACATAAAAGTGAAAAGTGTCGGCCCTAGTCTGGCTGCGCGGACTGCGCAGACTGACTAGGGTTGATATTTTTCACACTTTATATGAGGTCCCTTTTAGCATGACAGGTCACAAATGATAAAATGTTAAACTTGTCTAAATAGTAACAAGAGGACCATGATGGTCCTATATCGCTCACCTGAACCAAGATGATATGAGACACAGTTATGTTTGAATCTATTAATATTTGTGACATTAAGATTGAAAAGAAACTTATGGTCATCAACATTATGTCCCTGTTTTGTCTTTATAGGTCAATATATCTGGTTGTAAAGAGTGAAAACAAAGTCAAAAATAATATCATCCACTTTGTCATTTGTAGAGGTTTTTGAAGTGGATCACGCTAAAATTTTGCTGTTTGGGAAAGGGTTAATAATAAACAAGAGCACAATGATTTAAGATACGATATCATGATCCAGCTGAAAACTGCATTCATAATTTTGAATGATCAATATTTGTTGCTGTTACAGTAAAAACAAAGTGGAAGAAATCAACAATTTTGTCACAGTCAAGGGCACATAACTCTGTTCTGTTAAAGATATTCTCATCAACATTATGTCCAAGTTTGGGTTTTTTTCATTGGTCAATATTTATTGCTGTTTTAGTGAAAACAAAGTCGAAAACAGCAATGCTGGATTTTATGACCACCAACATTGTGGCCAAGTTTTGTCTTGTTTGGTCAATAAATGTAGATGCTACAGTGTAAACAAATTTGAAAATGGCAATTTTGTCAAATTCAAGGGCACATAACTCCAGACTTCCAGCTTTGATTACACAGAAATACACACTCATCCGAGATCTTATAGTAACCAACATTGTGGCCAAGTTTTGTCTTGATTGGTCAATAAATGTAGATGCTACAGTGTAAACAAAGTCGAAAACTGCAATTTTGTCAAATTCAAGGGTACATAACTCCAGACTTCCTGCTCTGATTGCACTTAAAAGCAAACTCATTCAAGATCTTATGGTTACCAAGATTGTGGCCAAGTTTTGTCTTGATTGGTCAATATTTGTGTATGCTAGAGTGGTAACAAAGTCAAAACTAGCCATTTTTGACGTTCAAGGGCACATAACTCAAAACTTCCTAGTCCGATCTGACTCAAAATCGAACTCATCTGAGATCTTATGGTCATTAATGTTTTGACCAAGTTTGGTTAAGATTGGTCAATATTTGTAGATACTAGAGTGGTAACAAAGTCAAAACTAGCCATTTTTGACATTCAAGGGCACATAACTCCGGACATCCTAGTCCGATCTGACTCAAAATCGAACTCATCCGAGAACTTATGGTCATACATGTTTTGACCAAGTTTGGTCAAGATTGGTCAATATTTGTGGGTGCTAGAGTGGTAACACCAAAATGTGGACAGACGGACGGACAGACGGACAGACGGACAGACGGACAGATGGACAGACGGACAGACGCCGACGGACAAAAAGCGACCACAATAGCTCACCTTGAGCACTTCGTGCTCAGGTGAGCTAATTAAGCCAATGGAGACAAAAGAAAAGGGTTAAACAATGCATGTCTAGTTCTTTTTGAAATGCATTTTGTGTATGACCTTGAATGAATTATCAAATGTCATTGCACTCATCCTTATTCCAAAGCTGCAGTGAATGGGGTAAACCCTGTTATAGCTGACTATAATTGACCTAGCAGAGCATCCCATTCAATTAGCATGGGCTGCTCTGCCAGGTCATTTATCGTGAGGTATAATTTGATGCGCAATGATAATTCTGGAATTCTACAATGTGAATCTAATCTGTGACATCAAATTTCACAAAAGAAATGGTTAGTGGGAGGTCATAACCTCGTAACTAAAGCTTTTCCAAGCTGTAGTTACCAGGTTTTGACCTCCCACCAACAATATCCTAAAATAGAAATTATGCATAATTTTACAAGTATGGGACTTCCTCCTCAAGGATGCATTCTATGAATTTCTATCCCTTTATCAAGAGACAAAAGTTTATCAGTGATTTTCCTCCATATAAAATAAACAAAGATATCTACCAAGACTGCATTTCAGGCACCATTGTCTCCCCAAAAATCAAACAGGTCTCCTGTTGTTGTTTTTTTAGACCATGCAGATTAGGGTTTGGAGAAATTCGGAATTAGTGACAATGATTCTTTTTCTAACTTCTTGCTAGAAAAATCATTGAAATGGAATCTGATTAAAATGCCAGTCAACCCATTACCAAAAAGTCACTCCTCTTTACTCCCCACAAGATAATGGCTTTGGAAAACATCGTGGAAAATGAAGAAATTGCTTGTTACAAGCAATTTCTTCATTTCCCACAATGTTTTCTACATAAAAAGACCAAAAAAGTAAAACTTCTTTCACTTGAAATTGTCGTCTGCATCATTTTGAATTTGGACAAGTCCAAAATTTTGTCGTTTGGTAATGGGTAAAATTACAGTAACATCTGAGACCCGGGACATCAAAACATTTTGTAAAATGTCCACAATTTTTCTAGACGATGGGGACATTATCCCTTTGTTTTAAAAAAGTTGGCAGCTCACTGACTATGAACATTTCGCTGCTTTTCATCAAAAACCTTATAACTGCAGCTTACAGACATGGCGAAAGACCAGAAATCTTTGTCAGACATTCGGTCGGACAGTACCAAATAATCTGTCAGACCGAATAAAGTTTTGTCAGACCGAACACTTATTCACTATCTTGACAGATCAATAGCAGTGTCAGACAGTCGGACTGACAGTAGCAAAAAAATCATCAGACCAAGGGAAATTTTATCAGGTATGTCTGATTGTCTGACGGTTTTCGCTATGTCTGAGCTTAAAACAAGTTTTCAAAGAAAAGCCATGATTTGACATACATGAAGGCCTACACAGCAACATTTTTCAGATACAATCCAGAAATTGCACTATCGGAAATGATGAACTTTTTTCTTGAAATTTTGGCTACATAGGTGAACTTGATAGTCTGAACTAGGACTATACACATATTTTCGTCAAGTACAAAAAGTACATCATTTAATCATTTCTGAAGGCTGCAGGCCTTGAGATGAGTTGTCATCTTAATTTATTATTGTTTATGCGTGTTTCTTTTACATAAGGCCCATATCCAGGACAACTTTCATACTTTAGAGACATGCTCTTCTACGGTTATTATAAGATAATTTTTCCCTTAAAATAAAAGGCAACAATAAAGATCACAATGATACCTGAAAAAATTGAGGGAAAAGCATGCAGACAAGTCCAATGAATTTGAGTACCCACAATATAGAATTTTGTGACATTAAATGATGATTGAATTCCTTGACTAATGAGACAATTAGATATCCAGTTTATTATCCACTAATCTTCTTATATTTTTTCTCTTCTTCTTTTTCAAAGTGAAAAACCATCTGACAATGCTCTTCCCATGACTGATACAACCAACAAAGGCAAGCAATCATTGCATGAAAAAGATGACTGTTACATTAAGCCGACATAATCCTTTTAAGGTGCTAAGTACCTTTTAAAGTAGAACTAAATGATTCCCTTTGTAAACAATTAAGGACCTGCTAGATCTCCTTAACCCTTTCCCAAATGGCATAATGTTAAGGCGATCCTATTCAAAAGCTGCTAAAGACAACAAAACTGATATTAAAAAGGAAGAGATTTGTGTACAATAAAGCACAGAAAATATTGAGACAAAAGGAGAAACTGCTGGACCGTGCTTGTTATCAGCTGAGCAGTTTCTTCTTTTGCCTCAATGTTTTCCCAAGCCTATTTAATTAGGGACGTCAAAATCAGGTCTTGTTTGGGAAAGGGTTAACACACCTTGTCTTACTAGATCTACCTTTTATATATTATCCAACTGTGCAAATAGCCTAACTTATATAAATCCTTATTTTGATATTGATGATCTATTGTGATTTAGAAAAAAAATCCCCTGAAAATGCATATTTGCACAGCAGTAGCTAAAGGATGACCATTCCAAAAAGTGGAATCTTAACCCTTTCCCAAACAAGACCTGGTTTTGATGTCCCTACTAAATAGGGCTTGGGAAAACTTTGAGGCAAAAGAAGAAAATGCTGTTAATCAGCAACTTCTCCTTTTGCCTCAACATTTTCTCAAATATATTGAATACAAATCCTTTCTTTTTCAATGTCCATGTTGTCCTCTGCAGAAACTTTCAAATTGGACCACCATAATTTTCTGTCATTTGGGAAAGGGTTAACTTTGTTTTGTCAATTTATGAAAGCTGGCCTCTGTCCAACAATACATTACATAACAGTGTTTACATCCCTGTACAAAAGATAAATTAACAAAGAGTAGATCTAGCAATATCTTTTTAAAGACTGTATCTAGATGTAGATTTAAAGTATTCTAATATATTGCCAAACTATTGCAAATAATAAAATGGATTAAATATATGTTCAAAACAGAACAGATCTAGACATACCCCCGGTAGTCTATTATGAAATGGGGCAAGGTAAATATAAGTGAAATAGAGAAAATTCTGGTAATCTGTACCTTCATCTTTTAACTCTAGATCTAATAAAGATCTAGATCTAGTTTAAGAGTGATACTTACCCTTTCCCAAACAATACCTGGTTTGATATGTCTATTAGAAAGGACATGGGAAACTTTGAGACAAAAGAAGAAAATGCTAGTGATCATAATTCTCTCCTAATTTAAGCGAATTAAACATTTACCAACATAGACATCTACCTTTTTGTTGTCAGCATCTCTTTGCAAATTCGAACAGTCTAATACTTTGCCATTTGGGAAAGATTAGAAAAAAGATCTAGACTCTTTATCTAGGTCTTTATTCTTTCTTAGGCTTAGGCCTATTTTCTTTCGTCAAAGTATAGTTCAGCAAGATTAACCTGGGACATCTCAAGGGCAGATCTAGGGGTGGGGTCAGGGGGTCATGACCCCCCCCCCCCCCTGGAATTGGCCAAAACTTGAATTTTGACTATATAACTTCTTCAGGGTGCCCAGCGACTTCAAGTGTCAAAAATATAGGTATGTCCCCAAATTATAGGTATTTATTAACCAGAAATATAGGATAATATAGGTTAAATAATAATATAAGAAAACGCTACTTTAAATGTTTCTCTACCACCACCACTACCTTCCAGCTCTCTCTTGTAAATAAGATGAAAGGGGAAACAGACTAGGTGACCATTAGCTATTACTTTCTGTTCTCAATATTCAGTAATATTAAGGTATTCCATGAACACCATATCAAGATAAGAGAGCCAAGAAGGCCATTAATCGCTCACCTTAAAGAACATTGTGGCTTTGAAAAGATAATTGTATAATCAATTTCATCCCAGACCCATAACCTCCTGCCAATTTTCACAACAGGAAAGCAATGTTAAAAGTTTTGGCAGAGATTCATGCTGCCATGATAATTACATGCAAAATATTAACATAGAGTATCTGACAAAATGATTTGTCACAAAATAATTTGTCTGGGGAAATTTGCCCAAGACTTCCTGATAAGTTCTCAATTTGAAATCGGGTATTGCACAACATTAGGTCAAATTTTATACTACTACGGAATTTTAGTCTTTTGTCATGGAGGGCCATGAAGCAATTCTACACATTAACTTTCAGTCATTGATTCAATAATTAAGATGTAGAAGACATAATTATGGCAAATTTCATGGAACCAAAAACTTTGAAGTGCTTTGGTAGAGGGCGCCATTAAACAATTCTACACAGAGGCCAAACAGTTAAGGAGTAGGAGAATGTGCAAAATTGCTTTCTTTGTCTCTTCGGAAATCTAATATCCCACAACATAGGGCCAAATGTCATAGCACCACAATAATTTGAAGGATATTGGTAAAGGGCCACGGGATGATTTAGGAGTAGAAGACAGCATAAGATTTTCTTCTTTGGCTCAAAATGTAGTCTGATACCAATCACACAGGGCCAATTTTCATTGTACCTCTATAATTAATTCTTCACACCAAGTTTCAAAGCTCTAGGCAAAACAGTCCAGGAGAAGATTGCACAAAATTTTCTTCTCTGTCCTTAAATGAAATCCAATACCCAACAACATAGGGCCAGTTTCCATTGTGAAAAATAATTTGTAAAAATATGTATTTTGGTAGAAGGTCCTGTGACAATATAACATACCAGTTTTAAAGCCATAGGCCAAAAAATTCTAAAGATTGTCCATATAATTATATGAAATACAATACCACAGAACTGAGGGCCAATTTTAATGAAACCACAATAATTTCAAGACTATATTTCTGTAGTGGGCCTTTCGATGATTCTACATACAACAATTCAAGACTCTGGGCTGTATGGCCGTGTCAGCAAGATAAAAACAAAATGTGTTTGTGAAACACAAATGCCCCCAATGTTTAAATTTTGGACAGAAGGATGGAGAGACGAACACGGGTTAAACAATATTCCGCCCTGGGGCATAATTAGAATAAATCTACTTAAATTTGGCCTCTAAAGTCCAAATTTATGAGCTTACAGACTTTGTGATAACTTTAAGACAGAGAGTGGCACTTTACATTTTGTATGTCACATGACTCTTTCAAGTTATAGACTTTTTTCCCCTGCATTTATGTAAAGAAATCAAAATTCACTTGCCCATAAGTAATACTTACATAGAATTATTTGAACACAACTTTACTGTTCATAATGGAAACTTATCTACTGAGTAAAAGATGACAAAAATACATGGAAGCTTCTTCAACAATGATCATTATAATGTTTGACAGGTCTTTCCCTGGCATTTCATTTTGATAAGGACTTTATATATTGATAGATAATTGTTCACTTCTTAACCATGAGACTTTTGCTTGTGACACACAAAAAAACTTTAGTATTTAGCCTTTTAAATTCCCCTTGCACATGTACATAATTCACCTTTGTGCGAAAATGCACCAGAGGAGTCTCCTAAACTACTCGAAAGAAGAAGAAAACTGTTTTTCTAAAAGTATTGTTTTAATTTTGCTTACCCAAGACACAAAAATATAGGTATTTATAGGTATTTGGGGCAAAATAGGTGAAATTATAGGTTTTTATAGGTAAGGTCCAAAAATATAGGATAATATAGGTATTTATAGGTATTTATAGGTTACTGGGCGCCCTGCTTCTTATTAAATGCCATCATTTGGGCTTTGACCCCCCCCCCCCCTGAAAAAAAATCCTGGATCAGCCTTTGCATCTGCATATGTAATAACCCCACTTCGACAATGTTTTGTTGAGACGCTCAACTAACGGACTTTGCACACAAAAATCAAGTTGTCCCGGGTTAATTTGGGTGGACAATAGAAATCTAGATGACAAATAGTCATAACAAAAGCATTTTATTCTTAACCCATTCCCAAACATATGTAGATATACGCCTTTTAATGCCCCAAATGTGAAAGGCTTTGGAAAACAATGTTGTAAATGACGAAATTGCTTGCAGGGGTCTTGCTACCAATTTTTGTTTGGGGCCAGGGGCCAGTTAAATTGGGAAAAATAGCAACTTGTTTACCTAAATTGGGAGAGACTAAAGCAAGTTTGTATTCATACTGTCACTCAGTTAATGCTGAAAATTAGACTGTAGTGATGTAAAATGCATTTTTGTACATACTCTTGTTTAAGAATCTACTCTAAAACTGTCTTCAAAATGATTGTAAATGAAGATGAGGTCTTGACATGGGGCATTCTGGGTCCTCATTGGGAATTTTCACCAGAGAATTGGGAAAAAAAGATACTTTTTGCCATTGGGAATGGGGCCCAATAACGGCCCTAAATTTTGGAAAACAAGACCCCTGGCTTATGACAAGGAATTTCTTCATTTCCCACAATGTTTTCTACCCAAACATCAACTTCAATTTAAAAATTAAAATGTTGCGGTCTGGTAATGGTTTAAGTTGTAACTATTCTCAGACACTGTCATTTTCTCTCATTTGAATTTCAGTGACAACCATTTTAATTTTGTCGTCTGCAAATCAATGCAGCCCGTCCACTAATGTCGTCTGGCATTTTGTCAAGTGTGAACCCTTTCCCATTTCGACGCTTTTCCTCAAATTACACTGTACAAACGAGTAGGGAAATTTTATCATTCGATAAGATATTATTAACAAGGATTTTAGCTGTTAAAATTGTCTAAATAAATCTAGAATTGGATGTGCGATAACAGCGCACTAGCCTATTTTCCCACTTCTCTATTGACACTCGTGAACGGGATTTTACGTAAGGTCAATTTTACTACTGAAATTCAGAATGTCATTGAACTAAACGGTATAAAGTAAACTCATTACTACAACAACTCCCACAAATGAATTGAAATCTAGCGTTAAATAACACACTTACCTACAGTTGCGTCTCTTCCCCTCTGAATGATGATGAAATTGTGCCCGAATGTTTGTCTCAATTGACAACATTAATCGACCTTCACCGTATTTTGCCGACCTTACTAACGATTGGCTGAATTTGGGGGTGTGTCCGCGCTGATTGGTCGAAATTGGAGGTGTGACTTTGGACCAGATAATGGACATACTACGTGAAAATACGGAAAATTCCCAGCAACAGTGAAGGAACGTAACCCTTTCCCGAACATGACAAGACCTAGTTTTGACACCCCTAATAAACGGCTTAGGAAAACATTGAGACAAAGGAAGTAAATGCTGATAATCAGCATTTTCTTCTTCTGTCTCACTAATTTCCTTGCTATTCTATTCTATATGCAAATCTACTTTTACAATGAATATTAGATATATCTATCTAAATCACGTTTTTGTCGTCTGCAGCAACTTTGAAATTGGATCACCCTAACATTTTGCAGCTTGGGAAAAGGTTAGGCTAACTAGACGTAAAAAGACATATTCTAAGAACAACTGAAAAAGGAAAATATTGAAATCTCCGTTATTGATAAAGATAAAGAATTTGTTTGTTTGGTAGTTTATTGGGGTTTTACGCCGTTTTCAACTGCTATGGTCATATCGCGCCGACTGGAGCACCTAACCATGGATTCCTGTTGTTTCTCATACCAGTACTACCACAACACCGTAAGTAACCGAGCCTCTAACTGCTCGCCCACATAGATTCACGACGATAAAGAAGTTGTAACCAAAGAAGATCCTAGATCTAATAAATTTAATCTAGATTTTGCAGAAGACAACAATTCGGACTATTCCAAATTCAAAGATGTTGCAGACGACCATTTCAAGTGAATGAATCAGGCCCGTAGGAAGCAATTTCATATTGGGGTGAAGCCTATGTGTCTGTGCTAAAATGGATTTTCCTTAAATTTTTGGTGTAAAATAAGGAAAATTCAGCATTTTTGGCCAATCCCCCCCTGCTTCTACGGGCCTGAATGAAAATTAAAGTTTACAACTTTGGTCTCTCTCTTGGTAGAAAACATGATCTTAGGAAATGAAGAAATTGCATGTCACAGTGCTATTTCTTCAATTTCCACAATGTTTTACGGAGCTTTCGTCTTTATGGCCTCAAAAAAACAACAAATGCACTTGACACAAGAGGGCCGTTGGCCCTAGGTCGCTCACCTGAGATTAGGTTTTATAACAGATCAGATTTCTTACAGGTAATGCAATAAAGGGTCAAAGATCATATATATGAACGCCGCTATGTGATTTCAAACCATAGAAAACCCAGAAAACTACCTCAGTGCAATATCATACGTTACTCAAATATGAAGTTTCATCCAATTCGGCTATGCGGTTATGGAGAAATCGCTTGGACAGATGGAATTACAATAAAACATACAGACTGACAAACAAACAGAAATTTACAAATTGACCTAGATCTATGCCCTTGAACCTACCTAAACATATATTTCAAATAGAACATCTACTCATGATAAAGAACACATTTACCCATACATTTGTTTAAATCCATGCATAAATGTAGATGTTATGCCCCTGACAAGCAGGTTTTTACAAGCAGTCCCCTTTTTCTGTGACAAGGTTTCATATTGAAAAGCAAAGAAAAGTACCTCTTAGCAATATCATAAGTAATGCAAATATTAAGTTTTGTCAAATTTGGCTCTGCGGTTATTGAGAAATTGCTTCTGACAGATTTCATGTAATTTCTCTTTTTCTGTTGCCATGGCAACCAGAGTTGTTTTGTTTTTTTTATAAATTGCAATTCTGATAGCAATTTTTTAAATATGACCTTCTAAGGAATATTTCTGCCTAGTTTGGAGGAAATTAGCCTGTTAGTTTAGGAGAAGATATCATTCAACGATGTCATTGAGATTTGGTGGAAAATCTCCTTTTCTGTTGCCATGGCTACCAGAGCTTTTGAAGGATTTCAATTCTTTTAGCAATTTTTAAAAGGAACCTCCTAAGAAATATTTCTGCCAAGTTTGGTTGAAATTGGCCAAGTAGTTTGGGAGGAGATGTTGTTTAAAGAAATTATTGAGAATTAGTCAAATTTATCCTTTTCTGGTGCCATGGCAACCAGAGTTTTTCATGGATTTCAATTTTTTTTATCAATTCCGAAAGAGGACCTCCTAAGGAATGTGTTTGCCAAGTTTGGTTGAAATTGGCTTGGTAGTTTAGGAGGAGATGTCGTTCAAAGATAGTATTGAGATTCATTCAAATTTCTCCTTTTCTGGTGCCATGGCACCCAGAGTTTTTTTATGGATTTCAATTCTTTTAGCAATTCTGAAAGGGGGTCACCTAAGGAACATTCCTGCCAAGTTTGGTTGAAATTGCCCAAGTAGTTTAGGAGGAGATGTCGTTCAAAGATAGTATTGAGATTCATTCAAATTTCTCCTTTTCTGTTGCCATGGCAGCCAGAGTTTTTTATGGATTTCAATTCTTTTAGCAATTCTGAAAGGGGGTCACCTAAGGAACATTCCTGCCAAGTTTGGTTGAAATTGGCCTACTAGTTTAGGAGAAGATGTCGTTCAAAGATAGTATTGAGATTCCGTCAAATTTCTCCTTTTCTGGTGCCATGGCAGCCAGAGTTTTTTATGGATTTCGATTCTTTTAGCAATTCTGAAAGGGGGTCACCTAAGAAACATTCCTGCCAAATTTGGTTGAAATTGGCCAAGTACTTTAGGAGGAGATGTCGTTCAAAGATAGTATTGAGATTCATTCAAATTTCTCCTTTTCTGGTGCCATGGCACCCAGAGTTTTTTTATGGATTTCAATTCTTTTAGCAATTCTGAAAGGGGGTCACCTAAGCACCTTTCCTGCTAAGTTTGGTTGAAATTGGCCTACTAGTTTAGGAGGAGATGTCGTTCAAAGATAGTATTGAGATTCATTCAAATTTCTCCTTTTCTGGTGCCATGGCAACCAGAGTTTTTGATGGATTTCAATATTTTTAGCAATTCTGAAAGGGGGTCACCTAAGGAACATTCCTGCCAAGTTTGGTTGAAGTTGACCTGGTAGTTTAGGAGGAGATGTCGTTCAAAGATAGTATTGAGATTCAGTCAAATTTCTCCTTTTCTGCTGCCATGGCAGCCAGAGTTTTTTATTGATTTCAATTCTTTTAGCAATTCTGAAAGGGGGTCACCTAAGGAACATTCCTGCAAAGTTTGGTTGAAATTGGCCTACTAGTTTAGGAGGAGATGTCGTTCAAAGATAGTAATGAGATTCATTCAAATTTCTCCTTTTCTGGTGCTATGTCAACCAGAGTTTTTTACGGATTTCAATTCTTTTAGCAATTCTGAAAAGGGGTCACCTTAGGAACATTCCTGCCAAGTTTGGTTAAAATTGGCCAAGTAGTTTAGGAGGAGATGTCATTTAAAGAAATTGTTGACGGACGCCGGACGACGGACGACGCACGGACGCCGGACAAAAGGTGATCATAATAGCTCACTTGAGCACCTTGTGCTCAGGTGAGCTAAAAACACCTTGGGATTCACCATTACAAAATTCCTGGGTACGTCCCTGATTTTGGTCAAGATTGGTTGCATGGTTAATTGGGGATTAAGGCCGTTTTTAACTGCTGTTGTCATTTCGTGACGGCTGGCGCACCTAACCATGGATTCCCGCCGTTTGCCATACCAGTACAAGCAACATTACAACAACCATGAGCTTTCAGCTGCTCGCTCATGGAAAAGGTAAGGATTGAGAGGATTTTTTTTTCTCCGATTTTTGAGTTCCAAACAAACAGACTGGCAAACATATACATAGTAAAAAAAGTTTAGCAACAAAATGTAAATATCTTTAGTAGCCAAAATATTTTTGTTTTAACATAAAAACAAACGTTTACACAATAGATTATAGCTAGAAAACACAAACAAATGAATTTTATACCGCCATCGCGTGCGTCTTGCACTCCAGGTGCGCATTTCCGGTTTTCATGTCTGTCATGGTTTTCATGTGTTTGGAGCATAATTCTATAAAACATTTAGGTGTGAACATACTCGTCTTTGCCCAGAATGAAAAAGGCCACTAAAAAGACTTTTCTGCAACGCTGTTTGACTACGTCGTGGACTTACGTCAGAAGGACGTTATATCGCCAATGTGTTCCTACGTGGCGGAACCGGCGATAAAGATGTCTTTTTAAATTTTACGTATCTCAAAGCATGAGTAACTGTTTGAGGATGCTTTATGAGCCATTGTTTGTGGTTTGAGATAGTCCCGGTCAAGGATATCGGAGGAAAACGCCACGAGACGATGACCGTCATAATTTCGTAACGTCAAGGCAAAGATGTTCCATATTCTCACCAAAACTTTGAGTGGCTTCAACAGTAATACCAAAATAGAGTATCCTCATTTACCATCCATGATCGTCTCCACAGACGAAGGGTTAATAGACGTTGACTATACGTTGTAATTTCCCTGACGCTACACCATGAACGTACCAGACCTTACTGGCATAGAGTCCTGAATGCTGTAAGCGTAAGCAACGTTGATTTTCTCCCATTACCACCATTCTGTTTGATTTATCACCAATAGAGCTCATATGGCGCATTTGGGGGAAGACATGAACGTGATCCTTATGACGTGAATGACGTTCAGTCTCTTGATAAAGTAGTGAATGTTGATACTGGGTACAAACTTTTTAAGTGGATTAGAAAACGTTTCAATGCTGTTCTTGCTAAAAATGACCTCATAACCGATATCGAATTTTATTGTGTTTTCTTGTTTTGACCACCCTCACCTACGTTAAGACACTGCTTCTCAGAGAGTATTTAACGTTTCCACAAAGCAACCTTTGAATGTTGTGTGTGAATGCATATGCTAAAATATATATAATGGTGGTGAAGTAAATATCACAGAAAATATATGTTTTCAATTAACAAAGTCAGTGTTGCTAAACTTTTTTTACATGGTATACATCTTAATAATATTATTTACTTTAATAAGCCATCAATTTAATTGTATCTTACAAATCAGGTATAAAGCAACATAATTTTATAACAATATAAGCAGCACTTGTCAATAAATAACAAGAGCTGTCCGAAGACAGCACGCTCGACTTTCTAAGTTGCTTAGTATAAAGGGGGCATAACTCCAAATATAGTGGAGCCAGGGTCATGGGCCCTGGTAGTAAGGTAGAGGGTGTGATGGTGAATAAGTATTCCAAGTTTGGGTTGAATCCCTTTGATAGTATGGAAGTTATTGATGTTTGAAAAAACTTTAACCTTTGTTGCATCGCCGACGCCAACGCCGACGCCCGGGTGACAGTATAAGCTCTCATTTTCTTCGAAAAGTAGAGCTAAAAATGTGACCATGTCACAGCAAAGCTCCCAGCACCCATACATCAATATTATTAAGGATTACAATCGATCATTAGATACCAAGTATAGTCGACACTCGTTGTGTCAAAGTCAGAGGGGCCGTCAAAATACCTCGGCATATCCGGAGTTCGACTGATCCGATTTTGATCATTTGCGATTAAAACTATTCTTGATGGGCATCATCTGTGTCCATGAATGAAATTTAGTAGGAAAAGGAAAGAAATTGCTCGAGACGTTTTCCTACTAAATTTCAATGGCTGTATTTGTTTCGGAATTCATTTTGATATCCATATGTTGAGGATGGGAATCTTAATTCATGAAATCTGTAAGACTATAACACAGTGTAAAATCATGTGACTCAGAATTTCCAATAATCTTCGGCATCTTTTTTTAATACTTGACCAATTCGAATTCGGTTTGAAGCAGAGAAGGTGGGAATATACCAGGAATAAGCTGGGCATGTTGGATTTTTGAAAAATCAACCAATAAAAAAGTTATTGAAGATAAACCAAAATTTTGGTTTATCTTCAATAACTTTTTTATCAGTTGATTTTTCAAAAATAAACCAGGTCCATTTAATGCGTGACGTCTGTCTCCAAACCGAATTCTAATCGGTCGAATATCAACAAAATTATTTTCTGAAAATATTATATCACATGATTATCCACCGTGTATAAGTACATGTTTTCTTTATTACTGGAAGGATAATGATTCTTTCAGTATTGCACCTTACATGTATCTTCGTCCTTCCCAAAACGGCAAAAAGTGGTTTTCTTTTATTTGAACCTTATCCTGATGCTAACTAATTAGCACTTTTTTAGAAAAAGTTATGCAGTAAACTATGTGACAAAAGTAGAAAATGCCTGACATCAGCTTTTTTCATTATTTGCCTCATTGTTTTCCAAGCATTTTCCATTATGAAAAATCAAAATCATGCCTTATTCGGGAAGGAGTTAGACATAAAACATTTCACATATTAAAACATTTGTAAAACAATACATTGTTTTCTTGAATTTCATCTTTGTAAACACTCCTCTAAAAGATGCAATGTTTGTCTGTGCCTAGAGAAAATATTGAAGCAAAAAGAGGAAATGCTGATCATCAGCATTTTCTACTTTTGTTTAAATGCTTGCAAAAAGCTTGATTTTATTAGTGACATCAAATCTAGGTTTTGTTTAGGAAAGGGTTAAGTAGCATTCAACATTTTTAAGTCCTATTGTGTGGCTGGTCACCTAAAAATCTTAAAGTGACATTTCACATTTATTTCATTTTTTAAAAGCATGTCTTGGTGCAAAGATTGATTATTCTTATGCGTAGAAATGTTATCAGTTTTTTTAAATTGTTATTTATAAGCGAAAAATACGCCTTTGAAGTTGAGACAGAAATGACATTCTATATAAATCTGAACTGTTGTCCACAACAATTTGTTTAATTTTAGCACAAAAATGAATATTTCTCGTAAACGGTTCAATATTTTGACTTGAAATTTTCAGAATTTTCATAAGAAAAGATGCTCTTTCAGATAGAATAAAAGTAAAATTTAGGTTTACTCTAATGTTTTCAAATTTACAAACGACTCATTTATCCAGTGGTTACAGACTCGAATCGTTCATAGGATATTTCCAACAAACTCACTTTTACGAAAAATGAATATCACGGACGACAACACGTGTACCTTTTGTCACACAAATGAAGAGATTCTTTTACATCTATTTTTCGAATGTAACAAAATAAAACCAGTAATTCAATTTTTAAATCAAAAACTAAACGAAATGAATTATATTAATCAACTAATGAGTATAGATGTGTTGCTCGGTTTTGATGACAATCCTGAATTAGATATTTTATGCTTAGAATTTAAACATTATATATTTACAACAACAAATTAAAAAAGATAATACCCACGCGAAACGGCTTCATACGACACCTCAAACTAGCCCTTGAAATTATCAAGCAAACAAAGAAAAATGACAACAAAAAGAAATATTGGGCAATTGTTGAAAGACTGGTACAAGATCAATAATCACTTCAAATTATACAAATCTATAGCTTGCTTTAATTTTTTTGTTTATTCCATTTTCATTTAAAGGATATCTTTTACCACCATTACCGGTGGAAAATGGATATTCTCTTTCTTTTCATTCATATCATGTTAAACTCTATTTTTCAAATTATTACAAAAGTATGATCTGTCAAATACATGTCGTCGGTGTGAATGCAAAACCTCGTATGTCGATTTGAGCGATTTTCAATGTACAAACTTGTGTGCTCAGTTGAAGACAATTCTTGCAGGCTTTGGAAAATTTTTAATGATTGGTATCAAAGACAATTCATTTGTGTACAATATGTCCAAATTTCAAGTAAAACAATTCGGTGTAAGAAAAGTTATTGCACTTTTTTCTCTCCCCTTTAAAATTTTCCAAAAACGAGATGCGATGTTTTGCATTTACAACGACGATATACCTATTTGCAATTTTACAGTTGACTGTATATCATATGTATGCGGTTTATTTTTTCATCAAAAGTGGAGAAACCTTCCCAAAAACGAACATTCATAAGAAAACATTAAGACAATGAGAGAAAAACGTTATGTCTCGACTCTTTTCTTTCGCTGTCTCAATGAACACTAATACAGGTTATTATGATTAGTAACTATCATCTGATACATTAAAAGCTACTCTGAAAAGCTGAAAGCATATAGTCAACTGTAATCTAATGTATATTTGTACTTCTAACAAACCTTTTGACTATAATATCATGTAAAACTTTGTATATGATGTAATTATCTGAAAAATAAAGTTAAAAAAAAAAAAAAATAAAAATAAAAATAAAAAAAAAAAAAAAAAAAAAGTAAAATTTATGTAAAATTGATCGTGAAATGTCACTTTAAATGTGTTCCTAAAAATTCTAATGCCTGGAAAGATACAAAATTAAAATCCATATTGAGGGCAGACTGAGTAGGGAGCTGCTCATCTGATGCAGATAATTCAATAAATTCTAGTGTATGATTCACCTTAAAGTTTATGTAACAAATACTCTTGTCTATATGATGACATTTCCCATATGATATTCTTCATCAACTTCATTTTGTCCATGAATCCAGCAACACTATTTTTGAAATGTAGATGTTTCCCACAATTTTGCAATGAATTATATAAGACCTTACAGTCAAATGACTCAATGTTGAGTAGTGGTCAGCTAAGATTATTGAACAATTATTCTGGTATGTATTTTTCAATAGAGTCTCCCAAGGTATTTCTTAAATTGATGGCTTCTTCTTCTTTGCCTTTAACTAGCATAGTCTGGCCTACCACTGTAACTCTAGTCACCTCCTCTACCTTAGCTGAGATCTTCTTTAGAGGGATAACTATCAAAACACATACAGAGAATTGGTCCTGGTTGAGTTCTGTATTATACAAGTGACACTTTTAAAGCTCGTCTTTTAAACGCGATCACAATTTTTTACACATAACTTGCGTAGTCATTCCTCGCTTGAACAGTGTCAGGGTATGCGGCGCACAAGGTCCATGTGCGCGCTGCGCTGGGTATTTTCAACCTGCATCAAAGCCATCTTCTATTTCATTCTTGTGTCTGTAAATAAAAGGAGGCATTTCAGGGCCTGAGATGCATGCTTTATTGATTACAGTGTGTTTTCAAAAACTAGACAGTCCTAACGGGCTGGAATCGCTCCACAGACCAGAATTTTTGTCCTGTTGATTGTAATTTCAAAAAATTAGGCTGCACAGATAAACAAATACATGACTTCTTTTAATGATTTAAAGGAGCTCTCGTTTTAAAGGGACCCATGCTAGATAACTCAGGTATCAAAAGTGAAAAGATGTCATAGAAGATCTCATCAGGGTCATCAACATTTGTCTTGATTGGCATGAGTATGTGGGGCTTTTGGAGTGAAAACTGACACAATTGGCAATCTGATTAAATTCAAGGGCACATAACTCAGAATGTTACATTTCTATCAAGCTTAGGATCACACTAAAGCAATGTCTTAATTTCACAAACATTTATTCATGTTTTGACCGGAGTGATCATAATTTATGGATGTAAAGAGACGAGACGAGAATTGCAATTTTGTCAATTTCAAGGGCACATACCTTATTACAATTATGTAAAATTCAGTCCAAGCAAGATCATAATTATGGTCATCAACATTTTATCCAAGTTTTGTCTTCATTTGTCTTTATTCATAGTTGCTAGTGTGAAAACAAAGTAAAAACAGGCATTTCTGACATTCAAGTGCAGATAACTCCAGACTCTCATCTTCAATCAGAATTCTAGGAATCTGAGTGATGGTCACCCAAGGATCATTCCTGTGAAATTTGGTTTAAATCCATCAGTTTTTGAGTAGATTATATTAAAAAGTTTACAAATGAACACACACACACACAAAGACAGACGCATGACGGACACACTGACATGACAATAGCCTGCTGGCCTGATGGCCATGGAGCTAAGAAATGAGATGACAAAATTGGTTTATTTCCCAAACAAGACTTGGCTTTGGCGTTTCTAATAAAATAGGCTTGAAAATCAGCATTTTCTCCTTTCGCATTAATATTTTCTTAACTAGATCCTCTTTGTACATAAATCAAATCTTTATTGTACATTTTGTCATCTACATCTAGCTTTAATATTCCAAATTTTTGCTGTTTGGGAAAGAATCAAATAAATATGAAATTTACTTTTCGGTACTTACAGATCTAATTGGACAGAAAATGTTGAGGCAAAAGGAAAAATGCAGATTATGATTATTAGGTTCTTTTGTCTTATGGTTTCTCCAAGCATTATGTAACGATAAGTTGTTCTATTATCAAAAAAATAAACAATAAAGTGTGTATTTACAGTACTATCACAATTTATCAGTATAGATTATCATAAGTTATCATTTTTCATAAAGTTGTGAAATAAAATACAGTCGACACTCGTTGTGTCGAAGTCAAAGGGACGGACAAAACACCTCGACATATCCGGAATGCGACTAATCGGAATTGATGTCGATTGGATTAAAATGACATTTGATCAATTATGGGTTTTGTTACTTATCAAGTACTGCCATTTTTAAGTGAAATATAGTAGGAAAAGGAAAAAAGTTGCTCAAATTGAGCAATTTCTTTCCCTTTTTCCTGTTATATTTGAATGGCTTAATTTATTTTGAAATTACTTTGTTTGAATTTTTTTATATCCATTGACCAGGACAAGAATAAAATTTCACTTTGACTTAAGCAGAAATTCAACTTATCCGATGTCGACATAACAAGTTTCGACTGTTTAACCTGAAACACATACCAGTTTGTTTCCCTGTGGTACTATCTCCAAACTTGTATCCTTCCTAGACTTTAGATACAGTCACTCTCCCCTCATGCCCTCAAAATAATCTGTAATTAAAAGCATCAAAATTTAAGTTCAACCATACTAATCAAGATCTAAATCAGGAATTTTACTTCTATTTTTCACTTAAATTGAACACTGATAAGCCCTTTCCCAAACAACAATATTCTAGATTTGTTTTTGTTGACATGTGCTGGAGATTACAGTGTGGATGTCGATATTGACATAATTTGTGTATTGTCCATCCAAATTAACCAGGGACAACTTAATTTTCGTGCGCAAAGTCCGTTTAGTTGAGCGTGACGTCTTAACAAAACATTACCGAAGTGGGGTCATTACATATGCAGGTGTCCCGGGTTAATCTTGCTGGACAATACAATGTATAAGGATTCCTTTGGCATGAACAAGACTTTTCTCAAGCTCTTATTTCCTTCTTTTGTATGATCAATGTTTTTAAAGCCTTCTCTGACAGAACTCAAATTGTAGTTAAACTTAACATTTTCAATAGGCAATGATTTTTATTTGCATGAAAACCACAAAATTACACAGAATACTAGTAGCAGGAAAGGATACTTAACATTTCTACAAACTTACCTACACCTAAAATGGTTCTCTAAATAAAATTTTAGAGTCAAATTCTTGAAAAAAACAATCTGTGATTCCTTTTATTTTGGTAACCATTAACCATGACATCATCAAAAGTGTTGTGACATCATCAGTATTTGAGCTTTTCCAAAGGGAAATAACTTCAACAGAACATTTCCTTGAGGTGGATGAATAATTATGTCCCATGTCTGTACCTACCAGTTTTGAACCCGAGCAGTAAACAAAAGACCTTCTGCAAAACATTTGATTCTACAACTCTCCTCCCTATCGTCAATCAGCAATCACTGTCTAAAATCTCACACAGAGCTCCTAGTTCATGTAGTTCACGGAACTGTCTCCACCCACTGCATAGCACTAAGCTCGCGATGAACGCTTGCAGAAAGATCGGTATGCTTCACATCATCTAAACCACTTTCCTTCGTTCTTTATTTGCTTGAAAAATGTCAAACTTCCCCATTTTATCCTCTATTCTTCGTTTGAGCAAGGCATAATGCCGACGAAAACAGCTGTCAAATGACGTTTGACTAAAAATCAATAGACGCTTCTTTTTTCGTGGTAAATATGTATTGACTAAAAAATCAAACGCTTCCATGATCCGGACAATATATTTGACGGTTTTTGTTCGTCGTAAATAATGTGATAAAAAAGACCGGAAAATGCAGAAAATTATGAAATGAACTTCATACGAAAGCAAAGGTGTGTTTTAAAAGTTCCGTGTGTATTAGATAAAGTTAAAAGCGATCCCATTAAATTTACGACAACTCATTGGAAATATGCCGTAAACAATGTGTTCCAACCCCCTTAAAGTGTCAACTGTATTTTGTACATCTTCAGGCGTCATCCATGACAACGGAAATTAACGACAGATACCCAGGTCAATTGCCAGGCAACATCCATGGCAACGGAAATTGACGAGGGATACCCTCGTCAATTTCCTTTGTATGGATGACACTTGAAGATGCATGAAGTGTTTTGTAATTAATGATGGGTTGTAATCCTTAATATTGAACTGCGGGTGGTGTAGTCAAATTACAGACCCCTATGGTGACGTATGGTCACATAGTCTAGTTCAATGTTTTCTAGGTAACAATGGAGATATCTCTGTGAGTTTGCACCAATTTTGTCTGCAAGAGCTCTCAAATTTTGAAATGGGTTTGAAAATGTGAATCCGAAAATGTACATGACAAGCTGAATTTGAAAATGAACAGAACAGCTTAATGGCATAGGTTTCATTGGAGAAGCTAGATATTTAATAATCTACATTTTTTTTTCAACATTTATTTTAACCATTTATAAGTTTTAGCCACTTCAAGTTCAAAAGGGTTGCAGAGAACAAAATTGATCTAACTGGCAGATTTAAAAGGTCTCTGAGATAGAAATAAAATGTTGATCAAAAACGACAAAATGCTAGCTTTCATCATTATCTTCTCTTTCTTCAAAATATTTCCAACCTTTAACTCTTAAGAGTGTCACAACTAAAAATGTATCACTGTTTAGGAAGAGGTCAAATTTGAGCAGGTATTCCCAAAATAATCTTATTGAAAAATCTTCTAAGTCAGCAACAAATGAAAGGTTAAACAAAGATTTGTGTAAAATAGAAACTATGGATTAAATACATCTTGCATAGATAAAATCTAAGAAATATTACTCTGTTACTCTAAAATGAGAGTAACATGTGTCTTTGATTTCTTCTTCAAAACCAATTACATTTGATTTGTACAATTTATATTGTGCATGTGATGTACAAACAAATTAACTGACTAAAACAGGTAAGCACATGCCACTCCTTTTTAAGAGTGGTAGCATTGTACCAACATCAACATTTTCCAAAATGAGCCCTGGTTTTTATGTAGTACCTTGAGGATTTCAATTAAAGAAATGGAAAAGAAGAAAATACTGGTCATCTACAAACTAAAGATTCTCTGTTTGGACAAAAAATGTTTGCTCTTCTGAAACATTTTTGAATTAGGACAAATCTAAAACCAAGTCAATTGGGAAAGAGTCTCCACTTTCCCAAACAACAAAATTTTAGAGAGCCCTTATTTCAAAACAGTTGCACTTGACAATATGGATGTGAATAAAGACAGCATTTAGGTACAATTAAGCACAGAAAACCAGCATTTTCTACTTTAGCCTCAATATTTTACAAAGCCTTTTCTTATCGGGATACAAAACCAGGTCTTGTACGGGAATGTGTAATACCAATATATCCTTTCAGTTTCATGCATGTGAAATATTGATATTAAAGCAAAAAACTTCCACATTTGTTTACGCCAATATTGTTATCTGCAGCAGTTTCAAAATTAAGAATGTCAAAATTTTTGCCAGTCAGAAATTTAACCCATTACTGCACAGTGACGCCTTTTGACTCCCTCACAAGAAAATGCTTGGGAAAACATTGTGAAAAATGAAGAAATTGCTTGTGACAAGCAATTTCTTCATTTTCCACAATGTTTTCTAATCCAAAATACAAAAAAATTCTCAATTTTCATCAGCTTGAAATTGTCGTCTGCAACATCTTTCAAATTGGAACAGTCCAAAATTTTGTCGTCTGGGAATGGGTTAAAACAAACTAGAACCATCCATAAGCTTTCTCTTTCTCCACCTTCTTGTCATACTGTTCCTCTGTCTCTATAAAAACGTCTCTATCATAACCTTCCGAAATATCCGATTCCGTTGCCCTGGCAACCAGGGACTGGGGCTGGTGGGGCAGATTTCTCCGCGCAGCTTCCAAGGACAGTACATACAACTTTCCCTCCTCTTCACTCAATATTCCGAACTGTTTTAGTAATCGTATAGCCTCGGATGAGTCCAGTTCGATCCTAGTTTTTGTCACACTCTGTACCCAGTCTATAATTCTTTCTTCCAATTCTTGAATGGTCATCCCACCTAAAATGTTCATTTTCAGTGATAAATCTGGCCAACCAGAAGAAACAAGAGCAGTCATAGACGGGTTACGCTCCCCAAATAAGTGTTTGTCACAAAAAAAAGCTATTATACATTTAGCCACCTTTTCCCACGACAGCTTTTTTGTACACACATTATTCATAGAATATGGTCTAAAACATCTCATTTATCACTTATTTCATTACAGTCTGTCCATTAGATGAAGAGAAATTAGAGAAAATAAGCTGTATTTACAAGGTTTTCGTTGAAAAGTGACATTATTTTACTTACCAAGTTCAGCCGGTGACATTTCTAGACTTCTCTTATCCAGGGTGGCTTCAGGTCTATGTGCCAGTAAAAACGTGTAGACAAGCAGGGCCTCCTTAAATGATTCATCTTCTGCCCTATCCACCACTAAAGCTAACAGTCCTCGATTATTAGCTACATTCTTAAAGTATAAATTCCTATTCAATTCTGCTAGATATCTATTACGTTTATTCTTATAGCTAGTCCATGTCTGCACAGAACCGAGTCCAAATACTGCCGCTAATATCAAGGCGAAATCGAAATTCACATGAGCTAAAACTGTCACAACTTTGACTAGAACTCCAAGTCCGAAACACGTCACAGAGAAAGCAAGCAGCCCTTTGTCACGCTTGCTGATTTTGATTTTGCCGTCAGGAAGTAAAATTTCTAAGGCCCCTACTGGGACCTCTTTGAAAGATTTAAGCATGAGTTTTGTGTCCTTTTTTAATCTCAAAGCCACGACGACTCTCTTGTAATATCTGATTGGGTCCGGTGTCTTTTCCTTTGCAAACATCTGTTGGTACCACGGAAGGGTGATGGGAATTTCTTCTCGTCCAAGAGCCCAGAATTTGAGAATATCGTATTTGGAGGGATCAACGGATACCTGAAATGAATTGTTTTACATTAACCTTTTCCCAAACGACAAACTTTTAGACTGGTCCAATTCCATAGATGTTGTAGACGACAATTTAAAGTGAACAAAACTTTACATTTCTTGGTCTTTATATTCCATTATTGTGGCAAAAAGTTAAGCTAATCTAACTGAAATATCTCTTAAATTGGTAGTTAGTTTGAACAAAATTTAAAGTCAGCAGGATAAGGGTTAATTATAATACCTATCGGTATCCTAACTCTGTCCATGGCAGTGTGTTCCATAAGAGCTCTCTCAAACACCTTGCCTGGAAGTTCATAATAGTTGGCCTACTCCATGACAAGGTCTAGTTTATGGAGAAGTTCAAATTCATTATCTCGAGGCTCAAAATATCAAGGCAACAGGAGAAAACTCTTGTTAGTACCTACCCTAACACCATCCATGGCCGTGTGTTCCATCAGGGCTCTCTCGACAACCTCGTCCGGAAGTTCATAAAAGTTGGCCTTCTCCATGACAAGGTCTAGTTTATGGAGAAGTTCAAACTCATTATCTCCCCTCTCTCTGGGGTTCCATTGTCTTGTTTCTACAGTGTCTTTGTCAGGGTTAATTGGGTCATATAGGTTCTGAAATCACAAAAGGGAAATAAGACAAAATTAGCACTGGCTAAGTCACCCATGGCAAGTAAAAGTTGTTTAGATGAGACAAAAATGCTAGCCATGGGTCCAACATAACTGGCCATATATCATATATGTCATTGTATATTCATCATCAGAAACATTTTGAAATTGTTGACTGAAACATGATTCTAAAACATTAAAGAAATATCATAATATGATCATAAATGAGAAATCAAACTAAATGCATAGCCATTTTTCAATCTGTCAGGGTTCATCATTTTACACTATTCTCCCAAGGACAATAAGCTGTATCAGCCCCACTACAGCTTCATGTAAATCAGAGTAAAGTCCCTTATTTTCAGAGGCAAATAGGCAATAACTCTTGCAACACACTTGATTGTGACACGAACATCAACTTGACAAGTGTTTTATAAAATCAACAATTTGCTACATTTTCAAATAAAACTTTCCCAAACAAGACCTGCTTTTGACGTCCCTGGTAGTAAGTGCGTGGGAAAACATTAATACAAAATTTATAAATGAAGAAAATGCTGATAATCAGCATTTTTTTCCTTTTGCATCATTATTCTCTTTGCAATAATATTATACAAGAAATCCAATCTTTATCAACATTATTTTGTTGTCTGGACTCTGGAGTGGCTTTTGAATAGGACCACCCTAAAATTAGTTGTTTGGGAAAGGGTTAAATTTAATTGGATCTACCAAACCCTTGGCGTAATTTCAGCAAATACTCAACCTTCAAATCTTGTAATACTCCGTGGTACTTGTTCACAATGGCTGTATCTAGGGCCACTGCAAAGTTGTCATACTTTTTCTTCTCCTCTTTTGTAAGAAAACTCTCCATTTGTAGCAATTGCTTGATGATGGACTTTCTGGTAATGGGAATGTACCGCTCTCTGTAATGAAAATATCTTTGAGCAAGGATTTTCAGGGTGTCCAAAAACCTCCAAATTGGGGTTTTTTACCCCCAAAATGAATCTTGTACCCCCAGTTTTTGCAGGCATCCTTCTTTGTCTCTACTAGAGGGGGTACAAGCATGCTGTAAAAGTAGGGTTTGTACCCCCAGATTTGAAAGTCGGTGGAAACCCTGATTTTGAAAAGGGGCCCTACACTACAGGCATTTGAGAAAAGCTAGAACCCAGATCAGCCTGCGCATACGCACAGTCTGATGAAGATACATGCAGTACTAAAATGGCTCAAACCCGTTTTCGAAGCAACTCTTGAAGAACAGTAAGGACTATCATTATCACATCTATAGGTCAGTGGTGGATCCAGAGGAGGTTCGGGGGGTTCAAACGAACCCCCCTCTGTAGCCAAATTATTTCATTTTTATGCACAAATTTAGTCAAAATTGTGTAATACTAGGAAAACGAACCCCCCTATTTTGTAGATTCGAACCCCCCTCACAGAAATCCTGGATCCGTGGCAGATAGGTCATGAATCATGACACATGTATCTATATAGAAAACATTTATGAAACTGCTCTTCAATTAACTGTTCTTATCTCTTTCAATTTTACTTTTTTTTAATAAATTCTCATTTCTTCAACATAGTAATAGAGAAAGATGTATCTATTAGTAATTTATAAAGCCAAAGGTCCTTATTTTGACAGACAGAGTGACAAATAATTCATTTGCTCAGGAAGCCTCTTAGTTAATACCTGTACTTATCATTAGGTAATTCCTCTTCCTCTCTCAGTTTTTCGATGGCATTTTGATCACCTGTTAACGAAGATGAGTGTCTCATGAAAAACGATGGTTTCACGCTTTGCAGACTTTCTCTAACTTTAATCCTGAGACTGTCCGCAGACTTCCTGATCGGTGGTTCAATAGCAGCTATAGCGGTTTGTGAGTAATTCTTGATGGGAGGTCCCAACTTGTCTCTCAAGTAGCGCCTTGTTTTATACAGATGTGGTCTTGCTCTGATGTACATTCTCTTTGCTGCTGGAATGATCTGTAGTGAAAAGTTTAAAAAAAAAAATGACATAGTGTCGCTGACAATATAAATTTCTATGACTTATTTCAACTATTTCCAAAACAAGACCTGGTTTTGATATCCCTTGTAGAAAAGGTTTTTCTCCTTTCGTGTAAATATTTTCCTAACTAAATTGTTCACAATTCTATATGCAAAAACATGTATTAAGTCATCTGCAACGGCTTTCAAGTTGGACCACCCTCAAATTAGGGAGGCAGCGCTGGATCCAGGATTTCTGTGAGGGGGGTTCAATTTTACAAAAAGGGGGGTTCATTTACAAGCATTACATAATTTTGACTGCATGAAAATGGAACAAGAGATGTTTGTAAACCATATATGCCCCCTCAAGGGCCTACATTTTATGAAGGTCAAAGTCCAAGGTCAAGTTAACAAGGTCCAAGGTCATGGTCAAATATGAAAGGTCTTGGTAGGAGGTGTCAATGTGTGAAATATCAAGGCTGTATATGTAAAAGTAAAATGAAATATAGGCCAGGTTAAAGTTTTTAAAAGTAGGCCAAATGCCAAGGTCAAGGTCATGGTAAAATGTGAAAGGTCTTGGTTGGAGGTGTCCATGTGTGAAATATCAAGGCTGTAGGTGTAAAAGGACATGATATATATGCCTGGTTTCAGTCTTTTTAAAAGTAGGTCAAACTCCAAGGTCAAGGTTGCAATATTCAAGGTCATGGTCAAATGTGAAAGGTCTTGGTAGGAGGTGTCTATGCGTGAAATATCAAGGCTGTAGGTGTAATAGGACATAAGATAAAGGCTAGGTTAGATATTTCTAAAAGTAGGTCAAACTCCAAGGTCAAGGTCCAAGGTCATGGTCAAAGTGAAATATCTTGGTTGGAAGTGACCATGTGTGAAATATCAAGGCTGTATATGTAAAATGACATGAAATATAGGCCAGGTTAATGTATTATAAAAGTAGGTTAAACACCAAGGTCAAGGTCACAAGATCCAAGGTCATGGTCAAATGTGAAAGGTCTTGGTCGTAGGTGTCCATGTGTCAAATATCAAGGCTGTATGTGTAAAAGGACATGATATATCGGCCAGGTTAAAGTTCTTTTTAAAGTAGGTCAAAGTCCAAGGTCAAGGTCACAAGGTCATGGTCAAATGTGAAAGGTCTTGGTAAGATGTGTCCATGTGTGAAATACCAAGGCTGTATGTGTAATAGCACATAAGATATAGGCCCAGTTTATTTTTTTTAAAAGTAGGTCAAACTCCAAGGTCAAGGCCACATGGTCCAAGGTCAAATTCGTATGTGATAGGTCTAAGTCGGAGGTTTCCATGTGTCAAATATCAAGGCTGTATGTGTAAATGGACATGATATATTGGCCAGGTTAAAGTTTTTTTAAAAGTAGGTCAAACTCCAAGGTCAAGGTCACAAAGTCCAAGGTCATGGTCAATTGTGAAAGGTCTTGGTAAGATGTGTCCATGTGTGAAATATCAAGGCTGTATTTGTAAAAGGTCATGGGATATATGCCAGGTTTAATTTTTTTTTAAAGTAGGTCAAACTCCAAGGTCAAGGTCACTAGGTCCAAGGTCATGGTTAAATGTGAACGATGTTGATAGGAGGTATCTCTGTGTGAGATATCAAGGCTGTATGTGTAAAAGGACATGAGATATAGGCAAGGTTAAGAATTAAGCGTAAAAATCAACAAAGGGCAATAACACCAAGAATTTGATTGGCAGAGTTACGGTTCTTGTACACTGCACCTCTCCATAATGAAATCTATTCACCTGTAAAGTTTCATGATTCTACCTTACATATTTTTTGAGTTGTGCTCCGGACAAGAATCAAGTTATAAAATCAACAAAGGGCAATAACTCACAAAAGTTTATTGGCAGAGTTACGGTTCTTGTGCACTGCACCTCTCCATAATGAGATCTATCCACCTGCAAAGTTTCATGATTCTACCTTACATACTTTTTGAGTTATGCACCGGACAATAATCAAGTTTGAAAATCAACAAAGGGCAATAACCCACAAAATATGATCAGCAGAGTTACGGTTCTTGTGCACTGCACCTCTCCATAATGAGATCTATCCACCTGTAAAGTTTCATGATTCTACCTAACATAGTTTTTGAGTTATGCTCCGGACAAGAATCAAGTTATAAAATCAACAAAGGGCAATAACTCAAAAAATTTGATCGGCAGAGTTACGGTTCTTGTGCACTGCACCTCTCCATAATGAGATCTATCCACCTATGAAGTTTCATGACTCTACCTTTAATACTTTTCGAGTTATGCTCCGGACAAGGTTTGGTCTACGGACAGACCGACCGACATACGGACCGACCGACCGACCGACCTTCCGACCGACTGACACTTGCAAAACAATATTGAATCGGTCGGCACAATTCTTTCAGCCAATCAAAAACGTCGTCAGCGGACCTGCACTCATTCGGTGGAGGTGAAAGCTTCGGTCTTTTTCGTTGAAGCATAACCAACTTTCAGCATTAATATCTCGACGACTACGCCTGATTTTTAAAAAATGCGTTGGTAGTTAGAAAGTTTAAATCACATTCTTTAAAGAAAGAGTTTTGTTTATGAATTTTAACGATGGATTTTTGAAATAATCTGCCTCAAAGTTGGTATCCCGTAACGATAAAGACCGAGGTTTGACCCTAGATGAAAAAATGAAAGTGAGGCTATGACGTCATCCCGACTGATTCTATACCCCCATTTTCTTCGAAAGGGGGCATAATAATCAGGCTATCAAGGGGGAGGTTGTTTGAACCCCCCCCCCCCCCGAACCCCCTCTGAATCCGCCACTGGTATAATTAATGGTTGGGAAAGGGTTTTGAAATCTGACTGTTATATATTTCAATGTTTGCATGAAGCAATAGCTGAGTGATTGCTTGACGATACTCCTAATCTAAGTCAGCAAGTACAAACCGACGTTGGCTTAAAATGAAATTCGTATCCGAACACTCTACCATCCGAAATTACTATAACTTTATCGATCAAAAAATGCTGCTTATAACATGACATCATGCATCAAAATGAAGTTTTCTACAAGAAAACTGACTTTTTCGAATGTGGATCGCTTACCTTTTTGCCAATTTCACCAGCTCTCCTGGAAAATTCGCTCATTTTAAGTGACCTTACGACGACCCGGCGTTGAAAGCCGAGTAAAATCCGAGAACTTGCGTTTAATAAAGACGGATTCCATTTGTGAGTTTCTGGTAAAATAATTTGTTCTTGGTTCTCTATATTTTACGAAAGTGTCATATTGTGGATATTTGAACTATTCTGTGCATTATTCTTTTACTATTGGTATTGTTTTTACCATAATTTTATCATTGCGTAGGAAGATAAAAGTCTGATGCGAAAGCAGATTCTTGGTCGTTATCATGAATTTCTTCCAAACAAAGACGTCTATTGTGACAAATCCCGCAAAATTTTAGACCAAAAATGGACCCAGCTGAAGTAGAGTTTTTAGCAGAGAAAGAGCTTGTGACAATCGTTCCAAACTTCACACTTGACAAAATCTATCTTATTGGTGTAAGGGATTCATTTGAAGTCTATTTCTTTTTGTGAATTTGGTACATTATGTCAATTCGTCCCCAAATTGTTTCGATCTTTTTGGTGATTAGTTAGAGTGACAGCTTGCAGATTCGTAAACTCGACGGTTTTAGGCTTCTGATGCATTGAATATGCTATACAGGGGTGATTTAAATGTACAATGAACTTCTTTTGTGTGTCCTTTGATTAATTTCGGAACCAAATTTCGCATGTTTGATGCCTCGTGAGCGTTGCAGACGATTGATGTCCACCATCAGAAGCTATATTTTCACGAATTCGCATTTCATTATATTCAAAATAGGCATGCAGAACCATTAAAAAATTAATCAGGGCTGTATAAGGTGAGAAAATTATCCTACTCAGCATGCCCATTCACTAATCCGAGTCTTCTCTGACGTAAATACGCTCTTTGAGTTTGATATTTTGATTTTTCGCTATTTACGTCAGAGCAAGTTGCCCTTTGAAAAAATCAAGAAGTTCTCAACGTGATGTTGCGCATCGTTCACCGTCCGATCTTAAACGCTATCCGTAAAAGGCCTGATGATATCGATCAATGAACTATTTATTGTCATGGCTGCTGAAAAAATTAACGACCAAAAAGTATTTCCAAAAGGTTTATAGGCAATGTTTTGCAACAACCCTCACCTGAGCAGCCTTTGTTTACCATGACCTTCCATATTTAAAACCACGTGATCAACGCTAAATCTCGCACATGGAATGCGGGGTTTCCCAGATTATGACGTAACGGTAGAATTTGAAAGAAAAAAATAAGATTATTTTTTTTTTCAAATTGACGGCCCTTCTGAAATAATGTAACAATAACGAGTTTAAAAAAAACACTGATAACATGAATAAATAAATAAATGAAATATATCAGAAACGTCCGGCAAACGTTTTAAAGCTAGTATTTGCACCAATAATGTTTGCTACTATGTTGGGTCAATTCCATAACTTATGAGCATGGAGAGCGAAATAAACAGAATTTCTCAGGAAATGCAATACCATTCAAGTTGCAAGCTGAACAGATCGACATAAATTGATCTCCGCAACAAGAGCACTCCATAATTTCTGAACAAAGGCGGTCACGTGACTTGAGAAAAATTCGTAATCAAAGGCGGTCAAGTGATATTCACGTGGCGGTAAATTCTGTTCTATTTTTGAACGAGACCTGGGGTGGACTTGATTGAACTACTCCACCCTCAGTTCGGAGTGCTCTGGGCTGGGATTTCCAATCAAGTGTTTTGGAGTGGTTTTGGAGTACAATACAGATAATTATTGCATTTAATAACAATTACCCTATCACAAAAACGCCAACAAACATGTCAAAGATGTTTGTTTAGTTTCTTCAGTAAAATCTGATGTCTTTTCAGTTGTAATTTTTCTTTCATACCCGTTAAATTGATTGATAGAATATTATACCAAACTATTTCTATTTTTATCGTCTATAAGAAACCATGTTGATGACGTCACACTCCCAAACGCCCCTCATCGGTAGGTGGAGTGCTCCGAGTAGATCCGAGAGTGGATTTTCGGCACTTGTTTGGATTTTGGAGTGAAAAAGTTACTCCGAGTAAAACGGAGTGGCCCAATCAAGTCCACCCCTGGTCACGTGATCTGCAATAACAATGGCGACGAAATGGAGTGGAAATAGGGGGTTGTTGAGTTTCAACAGGTTATACTCTTCCAGCAGGCCGATTTGAAATGAAATTTTTGGTCCAGGTATGACAAAAAATGATTTATTGATCTATACCGTACAGTGTTTTGCCGAGTGATTGGATATAATACACAAAAACAAAGCTTCGCTACTTGTACCAAACTTTCCGCTGTTTTCAAAGGGCAACTCGCTCGGACGTAAATAGCGAAAAATCAAAATATCAAAGAGCGTATTTACGTCAGAGAAGACTCGGATTAGACCATTCACATACCACAGAGTCAGTATGTTAATCATGTAAAAATACATCAGTTCACATACAGATTTATAGGCCAGACATGCAAGAAGAATTGATGAGCGTGGAAAGAAAATGACCATTATGTCAATGCTTGGAATGAAAGAGCATCTGATTTGCATGGCTCATTATCAGTTGTAAATCCAACAATTAATTGGTCAGTCATTTACTGTACCCATTGAAGAAACTGTGTTCAGGGCTCGAATTTCCACTAGCATACTGGCAATTTGCTAGTTAAAATTAGAAATTGCTAGTGATTCTATCTGACACTAGATTTTTTTGGCTAGTGGAAAAATATTACCAATCCACAAGTTTTATCTGTGCATCATGAAAAGGCTTACAAAATTGGCTAACCGTATTAGTTTTTGGACATGTCCTTTAAAAGAACAATTGTATGTACCATATTAAGCTTTTATTTTTCAAAATTAAAACCAAATTGCGAGTGAATTTGCCTTTTTGCTAGTGGTCTCAAAAGTCACTAGCAAAATATTGCGAGTCACTTTTTTGGGGAAATTCTAGCCCTGGTGTTGCTCATCAATCAACAGGTAATTCTTGGAGATTGTAAACATTGACAGCCATGAAACCACAATTAATTATTGCTGGATTCACACATGAAAGATTCTTCGGTTATTTAGCTCCTGTTATTTATGTAACAATCAATGTCTTAACTCGTTTGTAAGGTAAAAAACCCTCTTGAAGGAATTGAAAACTTATTGGTTTGAAAATTAAAGAAATCAATTTACAACTTACAAGAACTGGAGGGGTTTGACTAAACTGTTGTTAATGACAAGTTACGTAGCAAGAGCATTTACCTACAGTACTTTTTGAATAGATATCATTGCATCATTTATCCCTATTTAGACGCCTTTCTTACTTCAAAACTGCTATTAATCTTTGGGCTCTTGAATTAGTTTTGCACTAACTAGTAGTAGATCTGAATCTTATCTGTCTGTGTTGGATTTAACATCTTTTCAGAGATTCTATAGTTTTCAAAATGTTTAAGATCTCTATTTCATGTACTTCCAGGGAGACATTGGCCCATTTAATGCAGGTTTACCAATAGATGTTCCACTGTGGATGGCCATCAATCTTAAACAGAGGCAGAAGGCAAGGATACGGCCTCCAGAATGGATTGATATAGGTGAAAAGTTAACCCTCTTCCAAACGGCAAACTTTTTGACTTGTCCAAATTCAAAGATGTTGCAGACGACAATTTCAAGTTAAGGAAACTCAAAATCTTTTGGTCTTTTGGGGTAGAAAATATTGTGGGAAATGAAGAAATTGCTTGTCACAAGCAATTTCTTCATTTTCCACAATGTTTTCCCAAGCCCTTTGCTTAAGGGGAGTCAAAAAGAGTCACTGTGTGGTAATGGGTTAAACCTTGCCCAAACAAGACCCACAATTGACCAATTTGTCTCTTGGATCAGCTTTTCAAATTGGATCACCCTAAAAAGTTTTTGGGAAAGTGCTAAACAATTTACAGTAAGCTGTGGCGGATCCAGGATTTTTATGAAGGGGGTTCGATCATACAAGAGGGGCGTTTTTTCAGTATTACACAATAAAATAACTCCAATTAGTTTTGCATATACATGTATCGTTTTTGTAAAAAGTAAGGTGATTGTTTCATTGGTATTATGAGGGAAAGATTTTATGTGATAACACCATTTTCATCCTACATTTAAAGTAGTACAAGACTAATACATTAATCTATTATATTGTTTTCTTTCCAGAAAAACTTCAAGACAAAAAGCAAGAAGAGTTAGATTCTAAATTTTTCACAGAGATGCCTTGTAAATACTACATAGAAGTCATACAATTATTATTAAAATAGTAAGTTTATTTAAGTTAAGCCTTTCCCAAACAAGAGCTGATTTTGTCTCCCCCCCCCCTCCCCCCCCCAAAAAAAAATGGCTTTGGAAAACATTTCGACAAAGAAGAAAATGCTGATATTCATCATCCTCAATACTTTCTTGTCCAGATTGTGCACAAATTGTTTCTTCATCAATTATCTCTTTGGTTCATTATGCATCACTTTTGAAAATCCTGAACTTATCATTGTAACCCTATTGGACAATGTTTATTGTGCATATTGTATTCTGGAGTCAGTCTGTCTGTACATTTTATGTGGATTCCGTGTGCATCTGCTATACCATACAATGCTAATAACTTCAAACTTTATACATTTGTGGATCACATTGTGGAGAAGAGCAAGTTTTGAGTAATTGCCCTTTGTTGTTTGTGACTGAACTTTGTCCAAGAACAAACTTACTAACACTTTTAAACTTCATTTTGATCATTAGAATAACCCTTTCCCAAACCAGACCTGGTTTCGATGTCAAAATAAAAGGCTTAGGAAAACATTGAGGTAAAAAAAACATTGAGGTAAAGGAAGAAAATGCTTTTAGCAGCATTTTTATACGCCCAAAGGGTCGTATTATGTAATGGCCCCGGTTGTCTGTCTGTCCGTCCGTCCGTCAGTAAGCAATTTCTTGTGTGCGCAACTCCCACAGTTTTGATCGGAATTTGATCAAACTTACCACAATCAATCTCCCATGGTGTCTAGTTGTGCACACTGCTTACAGAATTCAGATTACTCTCTTCGGTCTTGAATTATCTGCCCTTGAATTTAAGGAAAAAGTCTATTTTCTCAAAAATGCCCATTTTCTCGTGTGTGCAACTCCCACAGTTTCAATTAGAATTTAATCAAACTAGCCACAATGAATCTTTATGGTGTCTGGTTCTGCTAACAAAATTTTGATAACTTTTCATGTTTGAATTATCTGCCCTTGAATTGAAAAAATGGCCAATTTTACTGACAAGCCCCTCTCGGGCATTTATGTGATTTATTTTGAATCACTGTTTGGGAAAGGTTTTATATTTAGATATGCCTATTCTACCCCTAGTGCAACAGATGATATACCACATGCTGATGAAACTCGGACACTCATAAAAGATATATGGGACATACGTGTGGCTAAATTAAGGAGCAGCGTTGACACGTTCGTCAAGAGTGACGCCACACATGCCAAGGTAAAATTGATCTAATTAATAGGGATGGTAACGAGTACCAATTTTACTAATCGAGTACTCGATCACCCTTCCGATCGAGTACTCGAGTACTCGGATAGAAACGTCGTCTTTTGGATCAGTGTTTTCCAACATGTTCATAACCGATATATGCAGCATATCTTCGGTATAAATATATCTTTAGGTGACATTTGATCAGTACATTTTAATATGGAAATCAGTTCTAGACATGTTGAACTTTTTAGCAAGCTGGGACTTTGTCCAGGGAACTAATCATGCAACTGAAAGCTATGTCACAAAAAAAAAATCCCGTTGTAAAAGGGGCATAAATTGTGACTGCTGTTATCTTGTTGGGAACAAATTTCATTTGGTATCAGTTTAAAAAAAATGTTTCGGAAAGGTTTAACCCATTACCGCATTAATCCATTTCCCTCAAGGTTTTCTACTCAGAAAATACAAAAAAAATAAAATTTCTCGTCTGTAACATCTTTGAATTTGAACTAGCCTAAAATTTTGTTTCTTGGAAAGGGTTAAATGTTAACATCTCTTACCTTTTCTTCCAGTTGAATCATCTCACCCTAATGGAGCTGAACACAGTGCGACCATTTCTAACCAAGGCCCTTAACCAACTGCACGCATTGAGGTCAAAGACTACAACGAGATTTCAGCTGACGCAGGATTAACCCATTACCAAACAAGATTTGGTTTTGACGTCTGTAAGAAAATAGACGTGGGAAAACATTGACGCAAAAGAAGAAAATGCTGATGACCAGCATTTTCTCCTTTTGTCTCAATATTTTCTGCATCATTTTGCACACCAATCACAGCTATCTCGACATCCATTTTGTCGTCTGTAGCGACTTTCAAATTTAAAGGGCCCATTTATGCTGTTTGGGAAAGGTTAATTCTTTCCTCAAACAGTACCAGAGCCTGAAGCTTTCTGCCCTTAACCAGCTGCACATATTGAGGTCGAAGACTACGACGAGATTTCAGCTGACGCAGGATTAACGCTGTCCTAAACAAGACTTTAACCCATTCCAACACGGTGACGCTTTTTGACAGCCCTCAAGGAAAATGCATAGGAAAACATTGTAGAAAATGAAAGAAATTGCTTGTAACAAGCAATTTCTTCATTTTCCATAATGTTTTCTACACCAAAATGGACAGATTTTTAAAATTTTGTCATCTTTAAATTGTCGTCTGTAACACCTTTCAAATCGGAAAAGTCAAAAATGTTGCCATCTGGTAAGGGGCTAAGCCCATTATCAAATAATCAGGGTGGATAATCATGTGACTCAGAATTTCAGAAAATCTTCAATATTTTTGTTTTATACTTGACCAATTTGAATTCGGTTTAAAGCAGAGAATGGTGGACAATTCCAGGAATTAGCTAGATGTTGCATATTTTTGAAATATTAGCTGACAAAAACATTATTGAAGATCAACCAAAATTGATTGATCTTCATGAACTTTTTTATCTGCTGATTTTTCAAAAGCCAATGATTATGCGGACATCTGTCCACCATCTCTGCATCAAACCGAATTCAAATCAGTTCCGTATTAACAAAATTATTGAAGATTTTCTGAAATTTTGAGTCAAATGATAAACCACCTTGACTAAAGCTACTGCATCAAGCTTGTTGAGCATGGGAAAGACAAGTGTATTAGGTGTCAGTGAAACCATTTACTCGTTGGGCATTTTGATTTCAACTGGAACAAAGTTAAGTCTGTGTTTTATTGTGACCTCTGTGTAACCCATTACCAAACTGCAAGTTTTTGGGTTGGTAGAAATTCAAAGATGATGCAGACAACAATTTCAAAGAAATGAAATTTTGCAACTCTGGTCTTTTTTATTAGAAAACATTGTGGGAAATAAAGAAATTGCTTGTCACAAGTATTTTCTTCATTTTGCTAAATGTTTTTCAAACAAAGACATTATCTTGTTGAGAGTCAAAGAGTCACTGTGAAGTAATACCGTAATGGGCCAATCCATTCCACATAATGATTCTTTTTAATGCCCACAAGTTTTTGAAAACATTGTGGGAAATGAAGAAATAGCATTCAATTACACTTGTTGTCTTTGAATGTCATCTTTTGAATTTGGACAATCTGAATTTTTGAAATCTGGTAATGGATAACCCATTATGGTATTCCCATTTTAAGCTTTTTGATGCCTCATGAGATAAAGGCCATGGAAAACACAATGGAAAATGTCTTATTTTCCCACAATGTTTTCTATCAAAGAAGACCAACAATAATTGTAAAGGACCTCTATGGATAAGGCGAGAAATCTCCCTAAAAGGCTCAGTTCGATGGGTCAATTTTCGAAACTTACAAGTTGAGAATCGAAGTTAAGCTTTATGGTTGGGTAGATAAATAAATGAAATAAATACCGATTTTACGGCATTTAAATAGTCGCATAGGAGCGGATAACCCTTGATTTTTGTACCCACCGAAATGGTTTCATTTTCTCAAACTACTGGTATTTATAGAGGTAAAACGAAGTATCTTTGTTTTATTTGCAATTTATTTTCTACAGACACAAGGATAAATGGTGTTGACATTACATTGCAGCCTTGGGTTTTGTCCGTATTGCGCATCTTTGAAACAACTTCAAAAGCGCACTTTCCCGCCAGAAAATGAGGAATACCTACCTTCCCTGGGCTGGCGAACATCGTTCCCCCCCTTGACCCAGCTTCCCATTGACATATGTTGTGTCACTTGACCAAAGGCTTCCTTGGTAAAAAGGGTTTCCCGGGTCACGGGGTGGAACATACTTTTATACTAAAAATAGTGCTCATATACCAATTGCCATATTTTTAGCGGGAAGATTTCGCCTTTAAACTCGTTTCGATGATGCGCATGTGCATTAAGGACAAAACAAAAACTTGTTTATAACTTCAACACCAATTGTCCTTACGTGTACAGAAAAATTCTTGCTAATAAAACCCAAGAAAACATAATTCTCATTAAATGAATACCGGTGAGGTAGGAAAATGTAATTTTGGGGGTAGGTACAGAAACCAAGAGTTATCTGCACATGTCGAATCGTTTTGATTGTACAAAATCAGTTTTCATATGATTTAGGTATACATCTAACAATACAGCTCGAAATAATTTTCAATTTGCATGTTTTGAAAATTGACTTTTCCATTTGAGCCCTTTAGGGAGATTTCTCGCCTTATCCATAGAGGTCCTTTTCATTTCTTTGAAATTGTCATCTGCATCTTTCCATTTGGACCAGTAAAAGATTTTTCTGTATGGTCATGGGTCAATAAGTAAGCGATAACTCATTCCCACATAATGACACCTCGCAAAATAAAAGCTTTTGAAAATTAATGAAATGTTTTCTACCCATCCATTAAGACCAAAAAAATCAATAACTTGAAACTGTCTTCTTCAGACTGCATCATCTTTGAATTTGGACCAGTAAAAAAAAATGCAGTCTTGTCATGCGTCGATTAGGCATGGGAAGCATTAATACATTACCATAAATCGACACTTTTTGACGCCCCATATAAAGGCTTAGGTAAAAACATTGTGGAATATGAAGAAATTGCTTGTCACAAAAAAATCTTCATTTACCACAATGCTTTCCACCCAGTAAGACCTAAAGATTTCACTCACTTGAAATTGTGGTCTGCAACATCTTTTTGGTCCAGTCTAAAATATTGCCATCTGGTAGTTAGTTGGTCAAGATGTTTGTGTAAGCCTATTTTGTGTCTGTTTTGCCTTATATTTGTTGCTGTGTATTCTATTAAATATATTTATGCTATAAAATGACATCTTCGTTTTGATTTCAATCTGTCTAGCAACCTTGACAGGCCTTGGCGTTCTAAATGAAAACACCTGTATTTCAATACTTATCTTCATTTACATGGAGAATTTGGAGGCATTTCTTCCAAAACTTAAAGCAAACTGCTGTCATGAAGATTTGAAGAAAGGGGTGATTCGTCATTTTTTTTCAATTAATTTTTAGTGTAACTGTTCATAGAATAGAAGGCATTGGTGTAATGTTTTGGTGAAGATTTTGGATGCAACTGTCATATCTCCGTTTCTATCAATGCTATTGCTCTGAAACTTTGCACATGCTTCTGTAAACATATCAGCCGCGAGGCAAAGATTCTGACAATTTAGTGGAACATTAACCTTTTCTGACTTTAAAAATTCTCTGTCAAATTTATACAAATTTAGACATGCATATATGTGATAAGTTTGTTTTAATCAATGCTATTGCTTTGAAACTTTGTACATGCTTCCGTGACAAGACAAAGATTAGTTACTCTAATAATAAATTTTATGGAAATTTGAACCCTTTTCAGACTTGCAAATTCAATAGCGTCGGTAGAAACAGATATGACACTTGCATGTAAAACCTTAACCAAAAGCATTATGCCAATGTGTGATGATCGGAATAGCCCTTACCTATTCTATGAATAGTCAGTTTGAGTTTATTGGGGTTTTACGCCGTTTTCAACTACCAGGGTCATATCGCGGCGGCTGGAGCACCTACCCATGGATTCCTGTTGTTTCTCAAACCAATACTACCACAACACCCTTACCGAGCCTCCAGCTGCTCGCCCACTTAGGTTAACGATTTCAAACCCATTGGTGGGTGACAATTTTGTCAGAAAGGGTATTAGCCGCGGCCGGGTATCGAACCCGGGACCTCTCGTATGAGGGTCAGATGCGCTACCAACTGCGCTAAGGCCGCGGCCCCTATGAATAGTAAGAGATGTCTAAAATTTCAGTGTTGGTGAAAAGGCCAAACTGATAGGTTAATACAGAGACATACGTAAAAAAACATGTTTATATATGTCTCTGGTTTATAGGGATTTTACGCTGTTTTCAACTGCTATAGTCATATTGTGGCAGCTGAAGCACCTAACCATGGATTCCTGTTGTCTCTCATACCAGTACTGCCACAACACCCTAACAGAGCATCCAGCTGCTCACCCACATCAATTAACGATATAAACGCATTGGTGGGTGACATTTTTGTTAGAAAGGATGTTGGCCTGGGTCCATAAAATGAGATGTGCGAAACAATATGCTAATGCATAGGATCAATCTTTCAACCCCTTCAAAAACAAGACCTGGCCCCGGTTTCTCGAAAAACAAGAGGGCCAAGATGGCCCTAGATCGCTCACCTGAATTCATAGTTGAGATACTGGCGAGACCATGAAATCAATCTTTTAACATTAGAAGAATACAAGAATAACAATGGCAATTTTGCAAAATTCAAAGGCATAAAACTAAGGACTTTCTGTTCTGAAACAATTTGGAAAGGGCTTAAACCTTGGCTGGGAAAGGGTTTAATCTTACAACAGAAAAGAAATAGACTGTTCAAATTTGAAAGGAGTTGCAGAAGACAAAATTATGTGGGTAAGAAAGGATTCATGAACAACATAGCACAGCAAGAGGAGAAAATGCTGATTATCAGCCTTTACTTCATTTGACTCAATAATTCCCCAAGTCATTTTTAATAGGGACATCATAGGAAAGGGTTTATGCATAAAGATTATCCATCCTTTATCAGATAAGAGCTCCATTATCAGATAAGGCAGCCCTTTATTATTGACTTTAGACAGTCTAACTATTTACTTAAGCAGTGATTGCTGATAAGCTGATACCTGGTCAAAATAAATTTGTCTGAATTCCTTACTTGAAAATTCCAAAACCCACAACATAGGGCTTCTTTGCTTGTAAAGTGATGGTTTGAAGTATCCTTTTAGAGGTCCATGAGATGTAAACTCATGCAAAATTTCACGACTCTAGGCCAAACAGTCTTTGAGAAAACTGTCTCTGTGCGAAACCTCATGAAACCCCACAACATAGGACCACTTCTTCTTGTATTACAATAGTTTGAAGTATTTTGGTAGAGGGTATTGAGACAATGCCAAATATTTTGAAACAAGATATCATCAAGTTAAACATTCCCAACAAATTTCACAATGATTGAGCAAATATTGTAATTCTTACAGAAAAATCAAGATTTGACCCAGTGACCCAGTTTTTGACCTCGCATGACCCAAGTTTTCAATGACCAACAGACATCATCAAAATAAACCTGAGCAATTTTCAAAATAATTGAGCCAAAATTGGAACTTCCAGAGCAAAAGGAAGGGATTCATTACATTTGACCTTGTGACCTAGTTTTTGGCCTCACACAACAAACTTTTTAACAGACCTAAATGTCCAAAAGAAAAACATTCTGAGCCATTTTAACAAGATTTTTGCCAAAATTGACACTTCTTGACTAATAAATGGAGTTCTTGATATTTGACCTTGTGACCTCGTTTTTGACCTCACATGACCCAATTTTTAACCGAACCTAGATATCCACCGAAAAAACATTCTGAGCAATTTTCACAATATTTGAGCCAAAGTTAACACTTCTAGAGCAAAAAAGAAGGATTTTATATCATTTGACCTAGTGACCTACATTTTGACCTGGCATGACCCACTTTTTTATATGACCTAGATATCATCAAGACAAAGATTCTGGTCAATTTTCACAATGATTGAGACAATAATGTGACTCCTAGAGCAAAAATAAGATTTGACCTAGTGACCTACTTTTTGACCCCATTCTGACCCCGATCCCAATTCTTTGAAGTATTTTGAAAAAGGATGACCCAAGGATCACATCTGTGAAATTTCATCCAATTCTGCCCAGTACTTTAGGAGGAGAAGATTTTTTTATAATTGTGGACAGACGGACGGACGGACAGACAGACGGACGCCGGACAACAGACCGATCACAATAGCTCACCTTGAGCACTATGTGCTCAGGTGAGCTAAAAACCTTAGTATATTCTCATGAGAACATGCTCAACTTCAAAGGGATACTCTCCAACGTTGAAGGGTATTTGATTGAAGTTCACATGGATTTCATGCGATTTGAGCTCGGAGCTCGGATTTTGAGCGTGAGAACTTAAGTTTTTTCCGAGAAACTGGGGCCTGGTTTTGTCCTCCCTAATAGAGTAGGATTGGGAAAACATTGATACATAAGAAGAAAATACTGATAATCGGCATTTTCTCCTTTTACGACAATATTTTTGGACTATATTTTACACAAATCCTATCTTTACCAACATCCATTGTTGTCTGCATGTTTGTTTATTGGGGTTTTATGCCGTTTTCAACAGCTATCGTCATATTGTAGCTGGAGAACCTAGCCATGGATTCCCGTTGTTTCTCGTACCAGTACTACCACAACACCCTGACTGAGCTCCTCCAGCTGTTCGCTCACATAGTTTAATAATATCAATCCATTGGTGGGTGTCATTTTTGTCAGAAAGGATATTAGCTGCGACCTCTCGAGTGAAGGGTAGATGCTCTTCCAACTGCTCTAAGGACACGGCCTTGTCTGAAACAGCTTTCAAATTTGGAATTGGAACAGTCCAATTAGTCCAACTAGAAAATGTGGACAAAAGTAAAAAGTAATTGCTTGTGAAGACAAGCGGATATCCAGGCCCTGGTTTCTCGAAACTAGACAGTCCTGGCGGCCTGGAAGCGCTCCACAGACCTGATTGTTTGTCTTGTTGAATACATTTTCAAAGGTTCAGGCTGCGCAAACAAGCAAATGCATGACCAAGCTGAAAATTAAAAGCAAGTAAGATCCTATGGTCAGTAAGATTTCTGTGAAAATTCTGTATTGATTAGTTAATACTAATGGTTGTAAAAGTGAAAATAAAGCCTAAAATGGCAATTTTGTCAATAACAAGGGCACATAACTCATATAAAATTCAGATCAAGCTGAAAATTACACCAAGGTAAGATCTTATAGTCACCAACATTCAGTACAAGTTTTGTCTTGATTGGTCAATATTTGTAGTTGCTAGAGTGAATTTGAAAACAAAGTCAAAATAGAGTCAAAAATGGCAATTTTGTCAATTTCAAGGGCACATAACTCTTGATGTAAAATTCAGATCAAGCAGAAAATTAAATCAAGGCAAGATCTTATGGTCACCAACATTCTGTACAATTTTTGTCTTGATTGGTCAATATTTGTAGTTGCTAGAGTGAAAGCAATGTCAAAATAGAGCCGAAAATGTGAGTTTGTCAATATCAAGGGCACATAACTCATAATGTTAAATTCAGATCAAGCTGAAAATTGTACCAAGGCAAGATCTTATAGTCATCAACATTTTGTACAAGTATTGACTAGATTGGTCAATATTTGTATTTGCTAGAGTGAAAACAACAAGTATTGACTAGATTGGTCAATATTTGTATTTGCTAGAGTGAAAACAAAGTCAAAATAGAGTCAAAAAGGGCTATTTTGTCAATTTCAAGGGCACATAACTCATGATGTAAAATTCAGATCAAGCTGAAAATTATACCAAGGCAAGAACTTATAGTCACCAACATTCTGTTCTAATTTTGTCTTGATTGGTTGATATTTGTGGATTTTAGAGTAAATTTAAAGTCAAAACCAGCTATTTTTGACATTCAAGGGCAGATAACTCAGGTTATTCTGATTCAATCCAAATTCTTAGAAGGAATCTGAGAGAGGGTCACCCAAGGACCATTCTTGTGAAGTTTGATTGAAATCCATCTGGTAGTTTCTGAGAAGATTTTTAAAGAAAAAGTTTACGGACGGACGCACGCACGACGGACACACCGCCATGACAATAGCCCGCTGGCCTGTCGGCCAGTGGAGCTAAAAACTTAAGTACATTCTCGACTCAAAACTGAGCCCGTACTAAAATCACACAAAATCCACATGAACTTCAATCAAATTCTCTTCAACATTAGAGAGTATTCCTTTGAAGTTCAGCATGTACTCATGAGTATGTACTTAAGTTTTTTCAAGAAACCAGGGCCTGGATATATTCATAACATCACCCCTTGGGCGTGTCAAAATGTGTCAACAAATTCCTAACAACAAAATACTTTTTATAAAATGTTTAATTGACATGACCTCCTGACATACAACAATGATTAAGAAACTATTTACACAGCGACATGTTTTACATGATTCAGGATGATTCAAAATGCTCCAGAACACTTAGGCATGATTTGCTAGGAGTACTCGGGTTTGCTTTTGATCCTTTATGTCATGCTTTACTCTTTCCTTAATCACAAAACTGACAACAATGATAAGAGGTGAAAGCAATACTATTTTAAGTGCATATAATTCTACAAGCACTTACAAAAGCTTAGCAATGCCTCCCCTTCCATAAAGCATATAACGATTGCTACAGGTCAAGAAGAAGCTAATGGAGACCAACATGGTCCTTGATCAGACTGCGTGTATACGCAGGCTGATCTGGAACCATGTTGTGCTCAAAAGCCTAAAGTACCTTTTCCAGATCCTGGCTCAATTATATAAAGCATGACAAGGTACTGTTATTGGATAAAATCTCAAGTAAGGCATGTTTTTACCAATCGAAAATTGACATGAAAGTCTTAAGATTACAGCAAAAACATTGTAAGTGAATATAATTCTACATAACTTACAATACTTTTGCAATAAATCCGAAGTTTGTTAAAATTTGTCTTTACGAAGAGCATGATGGAAATTTAAACACTAGTCTTGAGAGTTGTGAGATAAAATTGGCAACAAACACTATTTCTAAAATATCCATATTACCACATTGTTCCACAAATTTTTACCAGAATTTTAAAATTATGTACTCCATCTGTTCTTGCGATCTCAGACTCTATCTTTCTTTTGATCAGTTTTAATATCTTGGTCCTGAAAAATAAAAGGACATCAAAATGAAGTTACGTAACCTAAAGCCATTACCAAACGACAAAATTTTTGGGCGGTCCAAATTGAAAGATCCTGCAGACAACAATTTCAAGTAAATTGAAATTTTGATTTTTACAGCTGTTTTGAATGTGAAACATTGTGGGAAATGAAGAAATTGCTTGTCACAAGCAACTACCTCATTTTCCAGGATGTTTTCCATGGCCATTATTTTGTGGGGAGTCAAAGAGTCATTGTGTGGTAATAGGTTAAAGGGACATTTCATTCCAATTTCAATTTTTTAAAGTATGTCTTGATGCCAAGATTGGTTATTCTAATGAGTATAACTACTATTAGTTTTTTGAAGTTGTTGCCAATAAGCGAGAAACACGCATTTAAAGTTGAAACATAATCGATAAATTGCATATAAATCCGAACTGTTGTCCACAACAATTTGTTCAATTTTAACACAAAAACATGAATTTCTCGTAAACGGCGCAATATTTTGGCTTGAAATTTTCAGAATTTTCATAAGGAAATATGCTCTTTCAGATAAAAATAGAAGTAAAATTTATGACAAAAAATTCTGAAATGTCACTTTAAAAGGCTTTGTGACAAAATTGTGTCCACTCTTGGATTACACATGCTCAGAAAACATTTTCACATGTACGCAATATTTTAGTTAACCCATTACTAGACGGCACAATTTTTAGCTGGTCCTGTCCAATTTTAAAGATGAAGCAGACAACAATTCGAAGCAAATGAAACTTTACATTTTTTTTATATATTTCTTCATTTTCTATGCATTATCAGACTGTTAAATTTCAGACTAGTCTTATTTCAAAGGTCATGCAGAAGACAATATCAAGTAAATGGAATTTTCCATTTTTTTCTTTTCTTTTTTTTGGGGGGGAGGGGGGTCTTTCTGTACAGAAAACATTGTTGGAAATGAAGAAAAAGCTTGTCACAACTAATTTTTGATTTTGCACAATGTTTTCCAAACCTTTATCAGGTAGGGCATCAAAAGGTGCCTTCATATGGTAATGAGTTAAGCCCGAGCAGTGATTGGGTAACCCTAAGCAGTGATAGGGAAAGGGAATATCCTGTCTTCTTCAAAAATCATTTTGAATACTGATGTGACAATTTATTAAAGTGTAAGATTGCTAAATGTTTAACTAAAAAGCAAAATTATTTGGGACAAGGGCCAGCTAATTGGCTAAAACAATGTGACATCATTTAGGATTTTAATGTGACTATGGCGCATGCCTTTCCCAGTCATTCCCCAAGAGATAACTAGAACTGTCGCAAAGCGGACAAATACCCCCCCACTAGCGCGTTGTCACTGAAAAAGTGCTAAAGTTCAAAGTGGCATAACTCTGAGACTACTGCCTGGATCAAGCTGAAAATTGCAGATGCACAACTTCATATGATAGGAAACAACCTGCTAAAATTTCAGCAAAATCGGTAAAAAACTGTGGGAGGAGAAGAGGACACAAAATTATGTCCACGGACGGACGGACGGACGGACGGACAACCTGAATCCAGTATACCCTCCCATAACTTTGTTGTGGGGGGTATAATAAGAAGACATTATATTTACCTCCTGGTGGTCCTCCTCTCATCATACCCCTCATCATTCCTGTAATGCAAGGATAAATTTGTAAACACTTATAACATATTCTATTCCCTTTAACACTTTCACAAACAAAAACAAGATGTGTTAGTAAAACACTAATGCCCCCGAAAAGGCCAAAGTTAAGTTTTCGGACAGACAGACAGATCAACATGAGTAAAACAATATGCCCACAATCTTTTGATATGCCGGAATAAAAATCTTATGGTCGTTCAAATTCAAAGTTGTAGCAGTTACAGCTACAGATAAGAGAGAGAGGGTAAGGGCTTTTACACAGAATATAATAAATTCAACTGAGTATCCACAACATAGGGTTTTAACCCTTTCCCAAACAAGACCTGGTTTTGATGTCCTTGATAGAAAAGGCTTGGGAAAACATTGAAACAAAAGAAGAAACTGCTGATAACCAGCAGTTTCTCCTTTTGTCTCAATATTTTCTGAACCGTATCATACACAAATCTTTATCAACATTCATTTTGTCATCTGCAGCAGCTTTCAAATTGGATCGTTCTAAAATGTTGCTGTTTGGGAAAGGGTTAAAGAACCATGAAGCATTGAGATAAAAGAAAGAAATGCTGAAGAATGCTGATCACAGTCAGGCATATTGTCATTTTCTATTATTACTTTTCATACTTAATCATTTTTTGTCAAATTGCAAGACAAAATAATTATCTCACCTTGATTTGGAGCCATCATCTGTTGTGAGGGCCCTCCTACACCTCTGACTGGCCCCTGTAACCCCGGAGCTGCCCCACCTGGTCCCCCTGATACCCCTCGACCTACTGCTCTACCCATACCAGATCCTGGAGCTGATGATGACCCAGATAATGGAACTCGAGATCCCTCCTGTGAATAACACGAATTACATGTGTTTCTAGACTACATGTATTAATTTATAAACTTGCCCAATATTTCTTTCAATATTTCTTCTGAAGAATGAAATTAGGTTCTGTAGATCATTCCACTTTTTTATTTAAAGAATGATCATGCAATACATCGAAGTTAGTAGTCTACTTATGAACTAAATGCAACCAAGACAAAGGAGTTTATTTTAAGGTTTTTTGTGTGCAAGCAAGGAGTTTGAATTGTTTCCAAGTATTTTTTTGTGCAAGCAAGGAGTTTGAATTGTTAACATTTTTTTTTTTTTTTTGTGAAAAAAGACAAGACTTACTAGTATTTCAAAGAGAAGTCAAACTGATATTTGTAATACTATGTATGCAGACAGATTTTTTCTCATTGCTTGTTAAAGCCATATTATGCATAAATTCTAGGAGCAACATTATATTGACAAAAGTCAAAATACTATGAAGTTTACCTCAGCTGGTGGTGGGCCTTCTACTGTCATTGACACTAAATGTTCTCCTCGGAGTAATACCAATCCTAAACTTCTCTTTTCTTCTTTGTCACCAGCTTTGGCTGTCTTTGGCTTGACCTTACGGAATTCATCACAGTCTCCCAAAATGAGGTTCATGTGTTTGTCAAATGCTTTAAATGTACCAACAAATATTCTTCCATCTTGCAACGTACAGCGCATTCTGTAGTTGATGTGTTGTAACATCTTGGAGCTCTTTCCAGCCACCTGAAATACAGCAGAGATTTATATAAGTTGTAAGGTTTGAAGTGATTTCAGACAATTTATGTTTTTAACCTTTCCCAAACAAGACCTGGTATTGACGTCCCTGGTGGAAAAGGCTTATGAGAAAACATTGAGGCAAAAGAAGAAGCTGCTGATAACCAGCAGTTTCTCCTTTTGTCTCAATATTTTCCATGCTATATCTTACACAAATCCAGTGTTTTTTAATCTTTATTTTGTTGTCTGCAGCAGCTTTCTAATAGGAGCACCCTAGATATTTGTCGTTTGGGAAAGGTTAAGCTGTATAAGGTTGCATTCATCATATGTAATATAATGATTATAAGTCTTCTATTTATTTTGCAACAAAGAAACAAGAGTGATACCGATACATAGCTGTTTGTCAGAAGATTAGAGCATCACCGGTGTCATCATTTCAGGTTTCATGCTTTGTTTCCTGTTAGCTTACATATATATTTTTCTCGGCCGTAAATTATAGAAGATCAGTAGCAGATATAGAGGGGTTTCACGGCCCAAAACAGACCATGTTCATATTCAAGCAAAAATGGAGTCAAAATTAAGTAATTCTAGGAAATCAAACCCCATATTTGTTTATTTGAACAGAAGTCCTCAATCTGCCACTAAATATGAAGAAACGCAAAGAACACAACACCAAAGATGCACTGTAGTCACAAACAATGATTACAGGGGTTTTCCTGGCCATTTTGAGAAAAGGAGTCTGGCCTAATTTTTAAAGCACAAAATCGCTCATTTTGGGGTTAAAAATGTCAGCAAAACACTAATTTTTCAATAACAAATGAAACATTTTCAATCGATTGGGAAATATGGCAGAAAATTTGCTTTGGGAACACAGCCGTTTGCTTTGGGAATGCCTCCGTTTTTAGGAGGCACAGAAAGCTTTGGAAAACCTCTGGATTATGATGAATACTAAGCTTGTGCTCCCTTATCATTAGCTGCGATATCGTAGCCAAAAAATTGATGATGGGTATTGGTTTGTGGCTACGAGTCCACCCTATTCCTTCTTGTGGAGCAAGACAAAAGAGTGGAAAACATGTTTTCTTGCATAAATTTTTTAATACTAACATATTTAATCAGGTGTATCCCATAAAAAAATATTCCATGGCACAAATTCAGTTAAAAAGTATCAACAAGAATTGTTATCAATTATTTCTTCCAACCGAAAATTCAAGTCTCAGTAGAATAAAATGGGTGGGTACTCCGCTTCAAAATTGAATTGAACTTTATTTGAAAGTGATTTCAACATAAAAACTACGCTGGATTGACAGGAAAATAGTTAACATGTTGTCAGGTACCATTCTTACTACATTCCATAGCTTTATTTTGAAGTTTGACTATGCTAAACTTGCTGGAATGAATCATTCCAAGCCAGGCCCGTAGGAACAGGGGGGGCTAGGGGGGGCTAAGCCCCCCCCCAAAGTTGGTCAAAAATGCCGAATTTTCCTTATTTCACACTGAAAATTTTGGGGAAATTCAATTTAGCCCCCCCCCCAATATTCAGACACTGAGGCTTTAGCCCCCCCAATATGAAATTGCTTCCTACGTGCCTGCCAGCACCTACTCCATTTCAATGAATAGGAAGGAATTGTAACCGTAACCCAGATCAAAATTAAAAAGGTTTCGGTTACATTATTGCAACTACCTTCAGGGCTTTTCTTCCGAAAATTGGGAAGGGGCCCTGGTCAGTCAGACTGCTTCTGTGTGACTAAAAGTGCCAGTAGGTAAATGATCATTAATTATTTTCCAATTTTGTGAATCTTAGGTTTGAAAATTGGGAAATTCTTAATTTGAAATTGGGAAAAAATGAGACATTTTCCAATTGGGAAGCCACCGAATTTCGGCCTCTGTTATAGAAGGAAGAAAAGCCCTGACCTTAGCTGCGATATCGTAGCCATAAACTTGATGATGGGTATTGGTTTGTGGCTACGAGTCCACCCTATTCCTTCTTGTGGAGCAAGACAAAAGAGCAGAAAACACATTTTCTTGCATAAATTTTTGAATACTAACATCTATCTAATCAGATGTGTATCCCATAAAAAGATATTCCATGGCACAAATTCAGTTAAAAAGTATCAACAAGAATTGTTGTCAATTATTTCTTCTAACAGAAAATTCAAGTCTCGGTAGAATGAAATGGGTGGGAACTCCCGCTTCAAAATTGAATTGAACTTTATTTGAAAGTGATTTCAACATAAAATTATACTGGATTGACAGTAAAATAGTTAACCTGTTGTCAGGTAATATTCTTACTACATTCCATAGCTTTATTTTGAAGTTTGACTATGCTTTACTTGCTGGAATGAATCATTCCAGCACCTGCTCCATTGCAACGAATAGGAAGGAATTGTAACCGAAACCCAGATCAAAATTCAAAAAGGTTTCGGTGATGGGATACACATCTGATTAGATGTTAGTATTCAAAAATTTATGCTAGATAATTGATGGATTAAACAAGGCTTACCTGTACACGGGTGGTAAACAGAGAAACTAGCTCCAAAAAGAGTCAACGGTATTTCGTTTCCTCGTGACATCCGGCCTCTACCGAGGTAGTTGCATAGAGCGAAAATATGTAAACAAAGGTAGGTCACGAACACATTTTTTCTACAATTATTTCTTTTACAACGAGTTTTAGAAAAATCCGGCGATGCTGTAACATGAAGAAATGGTCGAAGTTTGTTGTGCACGTGAATATACGGTGTTAGTGAGCAGAGTTTTAATACAATCGTTGAAAAACATTACAAAATCAAAAGTAAACACTTCTTTACTTTCGATTTTGAAATGTTTTTCAACGATTGTATTAAAACCCTGCTACTTATACCGTATACTCTCGTGCACAACAAATTTCGACCATTTCTTCATATTACAGCATCGCTGGATTTCTCAAAAACTCGCTTTAAGGGTCAACTAAACAGTTTGACAGTGAATTTGTGCCATTGCTGGCTCCAAGTTAAACAAGTTTCTCAATGAAAATTTGTTTTATGTTCTGTTACATCATGATTATAGCATGCCATAGGCATAGTTCATTTGACAGAAAGAACAAAGTTGAGCACCAAAATCAACAAGAGGACCATGATGGTCCTATATCGCTCACCTGAACCAAAATGATATGAGCAATATCCCAGATCTTGTGATCCCCAACATTGTGTCCAAGTTTTGTCTTGATTGATCAATAATTGTAGATTCTAGAGTATAAACAAGGTCAAAAACAGCGAAAAGGCAATTTTGATCACATTCAAGGGCACATAACTCTCGACCTTCTAGTCAAGTCAGGCTGAAAATCGATCTCATCCGAGATCTTATGATACCCAACATTGTGTCCAAGATTTGTCCTGATTGGTCAATAATTGTAGATTCTAGAGTGTATACAAGGTCGAAAACAGCAATTTTGTCAGAAATCAAGGGCACATAACTCTCATCTTTCTGATCAGATCAGACTGAAAATCAAATTCATTTGAGATCTTATGGTCTCCAACCTTGTGTCCAAGATTTGTCTTGATTGGTCAAAAATTGTAGATTCTAGAGTGTAAATAAGGTCGAAAACAGTCAAAAACGTCAATTTTGTCAAATTCAAGGGCTCATAACTCTCGACTTTCTGATCATCAGATAATACTGAAAATCAAACTCATTCTAGATCTTATGATCCCCAATATTGTGTCCAAGTTTTGGTTGATTAATTGTAGATTCTAGAGTGTAAACAAGGTCGAAAACAGCCGAAAATGACAATTTGGTCAAATTCAAGGGCAAGTAACTCTCGACTTTCTTTTCAGATCACACTGAAAATCGAACTCATCCGAGATCTCATGGTCCCCAAGATTGTGTCCAAGTTTTGTCCTGATTGGTGAATAATTGTAGATTCTAAAGTGTAAACAAGGTCGAAAACAGCCGAAAATGACAATTTTGTCGAATTCAAGGGCACATAACTCTCGTCTTTCTGGTCAGATCAGACTAAAAATCGAAGTCATCCGAGATATTATGTTCTGCAAGGTTATGTCCAAGATTTGTCTTGATTGATCAATAATTGTAGATGCTAGAGTGTAAACAATGTCAAAACTAGGTATTTTTCGCATTCAAGGGCAGATAACTCCTGACTTTCTAGTTCGATCTGACCCATAATCGAACTCATCCGAGATCTTACGGCCATACATGTTTTGACCAAGTTTGGTCAAGATTGGCCTATATTTGTAGATGCTAGAGTGTAAACACGAAATTGTGGACGGACGGACGGACGGACAGACAGACAGACAGACGGACGACGGACAAAATGTGACCACAATAGCTCACCTTGAGCACTTTGTGCTCAGGTGAGCTAACAAGACAAGTCGAAAATTTGACGTTTCTCCCAAAACCAGCAACTTTCTCTAGACAACAAATTTTCTTCTTTGAGATATGCCAGATTAATGTGCACATTCTAATCCAGGTAGTACTACCTTCAAATGTCAATATATCACAGTGGTTTTCATAAAATTCCCCAAAGACCATTCCCGCCCATGCTTTTTCATCGGATGCCATTTGCAAAATCCATCGACTCCTATTCAGTAGTGTTTTGGGGGCATAAAACAATAGGCAGCGTAAAGAAATGAAGTGCACCTTTAAACCTGGTTCATTGTTGATCTTCGATTATGATACATTACATCGATCGCGTCCTCACCTTCATATAATCGTCGATTCAAATGTCAGTCTTTAGTTTCCGGCATCTTCGGTAGACATCTTGTAAACAGTGGCTTCATACGCGCATATTCGTATATTTGATAAAAGTTATTTTTCGTGACTATTATCAAGATTTTCAGTTGTAATTATCCTATTTATTATATTTACAAATATCTATAAAATTTCAATCGGTAAATCAACAAAAAAGTTTCGCAAAATTCGGAACTATTTTCAGCGTTATTTGGTTGTGCCGGGAACCAGCATGCTCGAATTTGTAAACATGAGGCATACATCGAACAGATCGGCGTAAAAAAACATATTTAATGAATGGTGAGTTGTCAGAAACATTAGAATTGATATTTGAAAGGTAGTGTGCGTATTACAATCCTTCGATTTTCAAAGAATTTGGACTATGCCATTCATAAATATGAAATAATTTGCACCGGAAATAGACTCTGTTCATATCTGAAATTTTTTCGAAAAATATTTTATTTAGCAAAGACAAAACGTGCATGCATACTAAATACAATATGCATTCAGTCTCTACACAAATCAATATTTTAAACGACATAACAAATAAAATTATATCGTAGCATAATTTAAGAAATGTATGGTGTACAGCAACGACCATTACAAATTAGTAGCGTCCGGATAATGTACCATGTTTTTCTTGTTAATTTTCTTTGCAATTACCGAGCAATACAACATTACAACAAAGGGAATGTTATGCTAACTTATAACACAATTCTGATAACAAGATACTTTTAAAATATGTTTACACTTTTGGAATCAATATGAAAAATGTAAGTGGTGTGTCAATAGAAAAATGGGAAAAGGTTATTATTATCATGTGACATAATTATGTCTTCACTGTAGGAGCAATCATTGATTTATTTCAAGTCATCAAATAAAGAAAAATAACAATTTTATTAGAAAACTTACTTTGACTGCTTGAGAATATGGCCAAAGTTTATAACCATACATAGTGTTTAAAAAAAATAGTTCCACCTTGAATTTCATATGAAAAATGAAGAAATGTCCAAAGTTTATTTCGTAAATGCATGTTTTTCGAAGAAAGTAACTTCATGTGACACCTGGTTCCACATTAATTGTGAGGGTATTGGTGACTCTACCTACGATAGGCTCTCAGATTCCAAAGTTAGTTGGTACTGCTGTCTGTGTGGTTCATCAAATTTTCACCATCTCCTAACAGAATCACCATCACCATCACCATCTCCTAACAGAATCACTAGATACAATTAGTGACACTTCATTCTACTGGCCTCTAAGTAACCTACCAGACCCCAATTGTACACTCGATAACTCTAATATCCCATCAGTGTCCCCCAAACATACCTCAGAAATCTTCCCTGACAATCTCAATTTTAGTATATACAGGGATGATAGATGTGACGGCCAAGGAGGAGGTGTTATAGTAGCTATCAGCAAAGGCCTACTTAGCCAAGACCAGCCTGGCTTAAAAACAGACTGTAATATTTCTTGGTCCAAAATCAGTCTACCAGGCATTCGCAATATTTTTGTTGGATCCTTTTATAAGCCCCACGAATTTGACACATCATCCCTTAAAGAATTATGGACCTCCCTTCACAAGATCCCAAAAGATAGTATTGTTTGGCTTCTGGGAGATTTTAACCTTCCCGACATCAATTGGGACTTGGAAACCATCAAAGATAATTGCAAAAATAGATCTTTCTATGCAGATTTTCTTGAAAACATGTCCCACCATAATCTTGAACAAATGGTCAAAATTCCTACCAGGCAAACTAATACCTTAGACCTTTTCTTCACCAGCCACCCGTCTTTAGTACACCAAGTTAAGTCCCTCCCCAGTCTTGCTAATTCAGACCATGACATTATTTTTCATGAAATCAAACTAAACCGGGGCCGACCTATTCAGCCTAGGCGCCCAATAAAGAATTACAAGAGAACAAACTGGGACAGCATAAAATCAGATATGGTCAAATTCTCTTGTAGTTTCTTCCAAACAAACCATGATGACCCTAACAAAGCCTGGGTGTCATTCAAGGAAAGCTTAAATCATTCCTGCAACAAGCACATCCCAACAAAAATATGCAAATCACGTGCAGACTTACCATGGATCACTCCCAAACTTAAGAGACTTATCCATAAGCGTGATAAGCTTTACTCAAAACTTAAACACAAGCCCGATCCTGGTAAGCAAGACAGATTAAAGTCACTTAAGTCTGGCATCCAAAAAAATGATAAGATCCTCCTACTGCACATATATGGAAAATATTATCTTTAACCATGATTCTCAACCAGGCAGGAATAAGAAATTTTATTCGTACATCAAGCACAACAAGAAAGAGAATGTTGGCATATCCCCCTTAAAGTCAGAGTGTATTGTCTATACTGACCCGGTCTCCAAAGCCAACATTCTCAACAAACAGTTCGAGTCTGTATTTTCCCCGCCCAAACCTCTCAGCCTTTCACACCTATGCTCCAGAATACTCAAACCTGCCAGCACAAACATGAGTGAAATTGTGGTCACCACCTGCGGAGTACAGAAACTCCTCCAAGGATTATCACCACATAAAGCAAGTGGACCCGATGAGATATCTCCCCGAATCCTTAAAGAACTTAGCCAGGAAATAGCCCCCGTCCTCACAGTAATCTTTAACTTGTCACTCCAAACTGGCATTGTTCCTGACGACTGGAAGAAAGCTACTGTCGCCCCAGTCTTTAAAAAAGGCCAAAAGTCCCAACCCAGTAATTATAGGCCCATTTCCCTGACCTGTATTGCCTCGAAGCTCCTAGAACATGTCATAGTTACCAACCTTATGTCTTATCTGGACAAAAACAATATTCTTAGCCAATTCCAACATGGTTTTAGATCAGGTCACAGCTGCGAAACCCAGCTTCTAAATTTTACTAAGGATCTCTTCAACAACTTGGAATCTGGGTATCAAACTGATGTCGTCGTCATGGATTTTTCTAAAGCCTTTGACAAAGTGGACCACCTTTCCCTCTTATATAAGCTACAGCAACTTGGTATAAACCCCCAAATTGTCAACTGGGTCAAGTCTTTCCTTAATAATCGCTCCCAAAGAGTTGCTGTAGAAGGTCAACTTTCCAGTGAACTTCCAGTTCTTTCTGGTGTCCCTCAGGGATCAGTTCTAGGCCCCTGTCTCTTCCTCATATACATTAACGACCTCCCAGACTCTGTCAAATGTAACACCAGAATGTTTGCTGATGATACTATTGTTTACTTAACCATCCATACAAATACTGATACCCTATCCCTTCAACAAGACTTACTCAATTTAGAAAAATGGGAGAGAACCTGGTCAATGGAATTTAACCCCGATAAATGTGAAATTTTGAGAATTACGAGGAAGAGACATCCACTAATCTATCCATACAGACTACATAACACAGAACTCAAGGCAACAAACGCAGCCAAGTACTTAGGTGTCACCATTACTTCCGATTTAAACTGGTCTAAACACATTGAAAACATTACATCCAAAGCAACATCAACCCTCCGCTTCATACAAAGAAACGTTAGAACTAATAACCAGCAGGTCAAAATAGCTGCATATAATACCTATGTAAGACCCCAGTTAGAATATTGCTCATGTATATGGCATCCATGGCAAAAAACCCTTTCCCACAATATCGAAAGAGTGCAAAGGTCGGCAGCGAGATACGTTATGAATGACTATGACTACACCAACAGCGTCACCCAAATGATAAATACTCTAGATTGGAAATCCTTACACGAAAGAAGACTACATAATTCCCTCATACTGTTTTATAAAATTAGAGCTGGTACAATTGCTGTAGATAATAGTCACCTTATTCCAACCAGAAATCTTAATTATCTTATTCCTTTCTCCAAGACCCAATACTATACTAACTCCTTTTTCCCTAGAACAGTAAAACATTGGAATGCTCTACCAATCATTATCAAGTCTAGCCCTAGTCTCGGCATATTCTCAGAGAGACTAGCGGCAGTCAATCTTGTATAAACCACTATTCACTTTTACTTTTTTAATTGTAGCATACTGTCCTCTTTTAAAATTTTAACCATGTAAAATATCTTTTCTTTAACAGCTCTTTTACCGGTTATTAGCACACCTTCACCCAGTGATAATCGGCAATCGATTGTTGGGTTAAACAGTAGATGTAGATGTAGATAGATGTAAGTAGTAGTACTACCAAGTTTAGACCACGGTGTATGTTTGTGTGAAAAACTAGCCAACTTCATTCAAGGATAACTATGTTCTCGGGTTTCCTAGAAGTCGTCCTTTTTCGGAATGTTTTGATTGTGCTATACAAGGTAAACCAGAATTAAGTTGATTAACGTCTTCTACTCATGTAGAGCTTTAATTTGATATATAATATGGCATATACATGTTAAGAATAAATGCAAAAAATAACTTTGAACTTTGTGTAGATACCGAATTTACCTGAACCTTAAAAGATATAATTTTAGAAAATGTGTTCGTGACCTACAAATTTTCGCTCTATGCAACTACCTCTTTTTGGAGCTAGTTTCTGTGTTTACTACGATTACAGGTAATTTCGGTAAAATACAATTTCGGTAAAATGAATTTATATAGTAATAAAATGGATGTTTCGGTAAAAAGATAATTATAGTGTAATTATCACCTTGTCGACGGGGTTTATCGATTATTGATAAAGTATATGGAAATATTTATGTATTTTATTAAAAAAAGTATCAATGTATTAAAATGTATTAATTTATTCCATTATCCTTTTCTACAGGAATTACTCACGTCCAGTACATGCAGCTTCGACGTGGTGAACTCGAGATCGAGTGGAGGTGTCCAGACTGCGACGCCCAACGAGATTCTACAATCAACTCTTCCACTGTTCTCGACTTCGAAGCTGGTAAGTAATTTAATTTCTCATCTTGACACACAATTTTAAATCATACTCATCTATTTAAGGGGGAATGCTCCAGTTTCCTAAATTTTTTCCCAATAATAGAATTTATCTATATTTTGTATGTTGAAATTACATGTTATTACCAATTGAAAAATAGAATAAAAATGGATGGTCAGCGATCTTGTTTGAATTTTATAGGCATTCGTATCACATACCCCTACGTCGAAAAAATGCACAATTTCTTGCACCTGTCTAAGGTCACTAAAATGCTAATAGAATGCTGTATATTCATCGTTTAGTCCCGAAAATGGATTTAAAGTAACGTCTTACATTTAATAAGAACAGAAAACCCAAGATATGTGCTACTATAAACGCGTAAATGTATAAAACAGCATCCTCACGTGTTCGGTTAGATCAACGAAGCTGGAGTGTTTTATGTCAAAATTTGCATATTTTTGGAAATATTTCAAGTTCTACATAATAGAATTCGATAAAACTCTCTCGTTGTATTAAGCAACATGTCCTGGTAATAATTCAAAAAGAAAATATATAGGTCAGCGCACTTATTAGTGAATTACAGTAATTTTTATCAGCTACACATGAATAAAATGACGCAAAACAGTGGTAACTGCATACACATTTACGACTGTCTTGCTCTAAATAATCGATTTTCATCTTGAGGAAATAAATTTAGCGTAATAAATACACTTTTACTGTCGAAAATGGTAAATTGTAATGATGTGTTATATTATTGAAAATATGGTAGCGAAACATATTGGTACGAAATATTTAAGTTACTACAGTAAAGACCGAGTGTTCCGAAAAACTGGAGCATTCCCCCTTAAGACATCGGTCATATCCTTCTTTCTAAGAAAATAGCTCATCACATTGCTAAAACAGCCTAATATTTTTTAATCATTTTATTTCTGTATCGTGAATACTGAATGTTAATTATTTTTATTTTATCTTTCAGCTGCTTGGCAGGCGTTCAGGGAAGTTTTCCCCGCCGCTGTCATTAAGGGCTGTGTCTTCCATCTGACACAGCGTATATACAGAAAAATCCAGACAGAAGGTTTGACAGCAGCCTACATCGTGCGGGGGGACAAATTCCTGTTCCTCCGCAAACTTATGTCCCTACCATATCTCCCGACAGAACAGATCCAGCCAGCCTTCGACCAACTAAAGACAGTCGCCGAGCGGGTAGGCGGACCAGTTATGAATGTTGTAGGTTACATGGACCACACTTGGGTCCGTGGAAACCTATGGCAGCCCAATAACTGGTGCGTCTTCCGTGAATTTATGCGGACAAACAACGACATTGAAGGTAAACACGATATTCATACATCATTCTATCCATTCATATTCACATTCATATATATATTATACATTTATTACTCAAACAATTTATTACTTACATTTATTCTACGATTTACAATAAATATTCACAACAGTAACAATATACCTATTTCTATAAGTTTTTTTTATCTTTTAGGCTGGCACCGACGACTCAACAGCCGTGCAGGTCACCTTGGCCTGTACAAGCTTGTCCAACTCCTGCGCGAAGAGTCATAGACCCTTGACCTTCAGATTCGTCTGGTTTCGGACAATTTATTGTCCAAGATCAGACGAAAGAAATTCCAAAAGGTCCACGGTAAATTAGAAGATGCGTGGGACCGGTACGAAGAAGACGAGTTAACAACCACATCACTCCTTCGCCTGATAGCCAACATCACCGGCCTGGCCCCTCTAACTACGTACAACATACCAGAAGAACAATGACATTCCAATACATAAATATCGCTATAACATTTCATCTCATACTAAAAAGAAACAAGAGGCCCAAGAGGGCCTGTATCGCTCCACTGGCTCAGTATTTCAATCAATGAGACGGTTCAAGTATAGATTTTCATAAGGAAATTTGACAGGAAAGCTGATTCCAGAATAGACTTTACCTTGAGAAACCTTATTTCTCAGTGGTAATAAGTATTGTTTGTAAATAGGAAAAGTTATATATCGCTGCTTTTCTGCCAAAAACATGTATCTGCAGCTTAAAACAAGCTGCAGATACAAGGTTTTTGCAGAAAAGCGACAATATGTATATCCCTGTATTTCAACCAAACCTTGTAACCGCAGCTTAACCCTTTTCCAAACTGAAACAAGACCTGGGCTGCGTTCAGTAGACAAAACGTTTTGTCTTACTGGACGCAGGGCTGGTTTTGATGTCCCCGATAGAATAGGCTTGAGAAAACATTTAGGCAATAGAAGAAAATGCTGATAATCAGCACTTTCTCCTTTTGCCTCAATATTTTCTGTGTATTATTGTACTCAGATCCAACCTGCCATATCTTTTTCAGTGAAACTTAGTTAAAGATGAAATTCCAATATATTTTTTGACCCATTACCAAAATGGCAAAATTTGGGGCTTTTCCAAATTCAAAGATATTGCAGACGACAATTTCAAGTGAATGAAATTTAAAATATTTTGGTGTTTTGGCATAGAAAACATTGTGGGAAATGAAGAAATTGCTTGTCACATGCAATTTCTTCATTTTCCGCACTGTTTTTCAAAGCTGTTATCTTTTAGGTAGTCAATGTGTAGTAATGGGTTAAGTCCCGCAACAGATAGATGCTGGACGATGGACGATCATTAAAGCTCATATAATAGCACCTTGTGCTCAGGAGAGCTGAAAACAGGTGTAAATGATACTAATGATGCCAAGGCTTTAGTTTTATGGAAATAAGGCAGAATTTGGCTGGAAATTCTGTATCGTAGGGTTTTCCATCTTAGATTTCCACACAACACAAAATTATCATGGATATGATCTTTTTCATCTCTCTCTTTAAATTGCCGTAAAATGCACAATTTTGATTTATATGACCTTGCCAGATAGTTTTCACTGGTGGTGAACTCGGCCAAAGCGTTGGACATTTTTTCGCGATCATAGTATTTCGTCTGTGTTGTTTTAAATATTGTAACTACGGCTTGGATTAAGCTGTAGTTACGAGATTTTATAACAACACAGACGGTTTGTCTATACAAATTGCTACATCCGGTCTATTTTTAGAACAAATTCATTGTTATTAGAAAAACTATCCAATCAGATCTTTAAACTCACATTTAACTGAAATATCTGTACCTTGTGGTAGCGAAAAATGTCCCTTGCTTTGGCCGAGTTCACCACCAGTGGTTTTTATGTTTAACTTGATTTGGTAGTATAAATAAAACTCAAACACAAGTGTTTCTGTAAATAATGAAGTTTTATTAAAGAATGTTTAAGTAATTGAAATTGTTGTTTACAATAGCATACAATCAATACATATTTTCATTACATAAAAGTTGTTAAATAAACAACTTGCAGAATTCATATTATGCATGTACATGTATTACTTAAAATTTTCAATTAACCCTTTCCCAAATGGCATTGTTTTAGACTTCCAATTTAAAAGCTGCACCAGAAGACAAAATGGAAGGTGATGAAAACAGGTTTTGCACAATATAGCAAAATAAAAATAAATGAATAAATTTATGAAAAAAATGAAGCAAAAGAAGAAAATGCTGATTATCAGCACTCAATGTTTACAGAAGCCTCTTAAATTAGGGACGTCATGAACAAGCTCTTATTTGGGAAAGCGTTAAGTTTCATTACAGCTTATTCATGTTTTTGACAAAAGTAAAATGTTAATTCATCTCAACATTATCTGTTATTCAAACCTTTGTATAACATCTAAATTCAAAAAGCATATTGCTACTATCTGCTGATATTAACCCAGGACAACTTAATTTTTGTCAACAATGTTCTCTATAACTAGGCTGGGGCTCTGAAATGACTTGCCAAAGGCCATACCCACATGGATGGCAGCTTGAATGTAATCCAATCACATCACCCGCAACTTCTCACAAGAAATGAGTTTGGCATTCAAGCTACCATGTCAAGCAGGACCCCATTGTTTAAAATAGAATATGATCATATTTCATGTGTTTTGATCATCATTCTACCCTTTACAGACCGACAAGCCTTTCTGGATTGTCTTGATCTGTTATGAGTGACATCTTCACTATAAATGTACATATATGAGTTTTAGACCTGTAAGCTTTTATTCCAATGATAAAACAAAGTTTTGCAGATTGTACAGCTATATATTAAAATGCCTTTCCATCTATTATATGAAAGAATTGTTCTATGCCATACAAAAACATACTTAAGTGATTATTTCTAAACTATTATAATTAAATTTAAATACATACACATTTACAATGATGTTGCATTAATCCCTTTATATGAATATTTGACTGTCATAATGATATCAGTCCTCTTGTTATTTGAGTAACATATAATAAATAGTTTGTTTTTCTCTCTTTCCCTTGCTATCATCTGTCATGACTTTCATATGATTTATATATAAATGTGGTTATTGTGATATTCTTTGTGCAAAGCACCATTTCCACTTCTAACAAAGTCTATTTGTTAATCTATGACATTGCTATATATATTCATTAAGTATCTTTGAAATATATTCTCCTTTTGGATCAGTACTAGTCTTTGTTTTGATTTTCTAATCATTTCAGAGATTTATTCTAAAACTCGCATAAAACACTAAACTAATATTTTGAATCAAACAATGAATGGTACATGAACTTTTTCAGTAGATCAGCAGTTTTAACAAAAGTAAGACAGTGCTTTACTGAGCTTAGAACAAGTATAATCAAAATAGGAACAAGAGCTCCGCAGAGTGGCGCATATACACCCGAGAGGGGCTTGTTTGTAAAATTTGCCATTTTTTCAATTCAAGGGCAGATAATTCAAAAACGAAACAGGTTATCTGAATTCCGTAAGCGATGTGCACAAATAGACACAATGGAGAATCATTGTGGCAAGTTTGATTAAATTCCAATCAAAACTGTAGGAGAAGTTGCGCACACAAGAAATTGCTAACGGACAGACTGACGGACAGACAGACGACCGGGGCCATAACAATATGAACCTTCAGGCGTATAAAAATATAAATATTTGCTCTATTTGTCACAATAATCTTACCATTGTGCATAATTTTTCACCCTACAGGTCATTAATTTTTTGATGAGTTTTCTTCTCAATACTGAGGTTGATGTGAAATACAAAATTTGTGTAAGTTAGTGTGAACACATTTCGAAATTTAAAGAACATACTGCAATAAATATATATGAGATGTTAATCTACAAATCTCATTTAACTTGTTTTTATACGTGATGAACCATTTGCTAAGCTCTGCACTGCCTTCAGAAAAATTATGCAGAATGGAATAGTAATGTGAGTAAAAAGGTACAGTTGAATTAATGTAAAGTAGCAAGTTCATGTGTAACAGAAAGTAACAAATAGGAATCAATTCTATTAATTAAACAGTGACATAATTTCCGACAAACAATAGTATTTCCTCAGTGTAAATCTAAAAAATTTAACTTAGTCCAAATTCAAAAATGTTGCAGATGACAATTTAAAATGAATGAATCTTACATGTTTGGTCATCTTATGTAGAAAACATTGTGGGAAATGAAGAATTTGGTTTTCACAAGCAATTTCTTCATTTTCCACATGGTTTTCCATGGACATTATCTTCTGGGGAGTCAAAAGGAATCACTGTATGGTAATGGGTTAAAGGTGTAAAATGATCAGTCAACATGTGACTGCAGGCTGATCGTTATGTTAATCTTCTGCCACACAGTTCAGCATATGACAAGGCTTACAGTAGAAATTTCTCTCTTTCTTATTAGATGCTGAAATATGTGTTGAACATGAAGGAAAAAAAATAAGAAAAGAATGTTATATCGCTTGATCATAATTATGTGACCCGCCAAGCTTAACAGTACCTTATGGAAAGTGTGAAAAATATCAAACCTAGCCAGTCTGTGCAAACTAACTAGGATCAATTTTTTTCATTCTAAGGCAATTTCTTGGATATATATATATTTCGTTTCCTTGTTTGTTTTACATGTTCAATAAAATTCCAAATATGACATCTGGTTGATATCTGCTGAATCTCATGTATCTCAAGATTTGGTTAAATGGAAAAACCAGAAGGTCCCTTTCAGTGTGACAGGTCACATATCTTTGTGTCCACCTTTCTGCACCTATAGTGGCCACCCATACCTATATGAACCACCAGCTTTGTCTGCTGAAATAGCAGACAAAGCAAAAAACAATGACGGGTGAGATTTCAAACTGACCTCTTTCATTCAAAATAATATGTAAACTTGTCATTAGCTTCACACAACTCAATATTAATGATTTTTTTTTTAAACTTTATGAAAGATTGACACTGTGATTTGGCACAGCAGAATACACCATCGAATGATCAGACCAGACACATTCTATGACATCAGTGAGAATCAGTGGTATATTACTGTAAATATGATCAATTAAGGAGCCAGAATAATGGGTTGTTTTTGACACTTGTTGACTGCAGTTGAAGAAATCCTGCATAAACCTCTGGATAGTTGTATTCATATCCAATAAATCAATGTTGATATCACCTTGAATAATGAGGTGCTTCCCTTTGAAATGCTTTAAATTTTCAGTTAGAAATTTCTTCAGGTCAGTCACCGAAGATTTAGGAGAGTTGTACAATGTTGCAATGACTATTTCTTTATCTTGCACCAAGAGTTCTACAACAATCATTTCTATGTTTTTCTTTACCACAGAAAAGCTATGAGAAATATGAATGTTGTCCCGCACATAAACGATAATTCCTCTGTGAGGACGAGCATTGCTTACTTGTTTCCCATCTGCTCTAACAATTTGATATCCAGTTCTCTGCACTAAATCGATGGAATCATCTGCAGTTAACCATGTTTCTAATAAGCATAAACAATCTGCAGCTTTGACATTGGGATCTGAAAACAATTCATCCTTATGGCTTCTGTAAGACTGCATATTGTTGAAAAGGCATGTGAAATGAGTGTCACTAGTCATGTAAACTGGAGTGTAACATAGTTTCAATTTCTGTGATTCTCTTAAACGTATCATTTCTTCTTGAACTTTAGTTGACACAGAAATCTTGCTTTCATTCAAGTTTAGAATGTAAAGGCCTTTCAGGGATCTTGATCTACTTATTGCGACATAATGGGCATGGGAAAATACACGTTTTCCATCCATATCTATTACAACCTGACTCAACGTGTCTCCTTGAGATTTATGTACAGTTTTTGCTGTTGACTGGCGCAGAGGGATTTGTATTCTCACAAAAGTTTTTCTCAAATACACAAAGTTCCTCTTTGAATCAAAGATAGGTGTCCATAATGGATTAATAGCACTATGATACAAATGTCTGTACTTTGAACGCCATGATGTTCCGATTTTATCATCATTGAAAGAAACCCACACAATACTTGGTCTAGTAGTATTTTTCTGTCTGTATTCAATTTTATTTATCATACAAGAAGACCCATTTACTAATCCATCATCTACATCAAGGTTAAGACATAGGTCATAAATCATTCCAATAGCTATTCCTACCATCTGACTAAGCCCTGCAGTGTGTGTGGAATCATGTGGCAACTTTGATATTAGTTGTTGTTTAACTGTCACATTGTCATCTCCTAATACATGATCAAGAGCAGGAATGTTTACTTTTTCATTAGTATTATTAAGAAAGCTCCTGACATTGAAATTGTTCACTTTCTCATTGGTATTGAATAAATGTGTTGTATTTTGTGGATAGTCTGTACTAGCAGTATCAGTCAATCTCTTTTTTAGATTTTCAATGTCAACTTGTGTATGATTTCCTTCTCGTAATCTGTTCAAAAGTTCAGCAAATTGCTTGTCTTCCTTTTGCCTCATGATCTCATCCAATTCATGCATTACAATAAAATCCTGCCATAAGTTTGTAGCTAAAGGTCCAAAATTTGTTTTCAAATTCTCAAATATCCAACCATCCATCACTGGTTTCAACTGGAAAAGGTCTCCAATGAATATCATATGCAAGCCACCAAATGGAACATTACTGCCCTTTATTTGTTTTAATCTTTCATTTATGAGTTTAAGCATGTTATTTCCAACCATGGACACTTCATCAATCATAACAACAGACAAGTCTTTATATTTTGTTCGAAGGGTGTTTAAAGTGTCACTATTAAGTGGAGTACAATCATAACCCTGGCTTGCTGGAATGCGGAAAGCTGAATGTAATGTTACCCCATTTATATGAAAAGCAGCTTTACCTGTTGGTGCACAGAGAAGAACTCTACAGTTCTCAGGATTATCACCAGGATTAGATGTCAAGTAACGCTGCAAAGCTTCAAACAATGCACTTACAAGAACAGATTTTCCAACGCCTGCACCACCAGTTAAAAAAACTTTCAACTTTTGTTCATCACGCTTAACAGATTGGAAAACATGAATAAAAAATTCTCTCTGTTTCGTATTCAATGATTTTATCAATTGCCTGTAATCTATGTCTGACATTGTTTTCCTGCGTACACTAATATCTACAGAAGCAACACTTAAACCAACATCTCCAGCAATATCACCTTGTCTCTGATTTTCAGGTCTATCAGGATCAAAGAATATGAAACTTTCACTTTCTTTTGCACCAATATTTGAGTCATCCTGCTCAGACTGCTCTGTGCCTGGGGCAACATCATCAAAATCTTCCTCATTGTGAGCACGCTCCATTGCATCATCTAGTTCATCAGCATTCTTTTCATACTGCAAGGCTTTGTGCTCTATGAAATTTTTAATGGATCTGTACCTTGATAGGTAAGAGTCATGACCTTGTTTCAAATCAATACTTTCATCTCTCCATGAAGTAAATAGAAGCAATCTTTCTCTACAGAACTGTTCGATGTCAATTTTTTTCGAAAATCTTACATATCTTATGACTTTTCTTTGTTTCCTTTCACTTATAACAATTCCATTTTTGAGAACAATTCGACCCCCAGGAATAGAATATTGTCTATCCTCACTTGAATTATAGTCATTTGTGTCTGAGTCAAGCACCTCATCCTCGTTACAATATGTATCCATGTTTTCATTGTTTTCACCTTCATTGGTTTCTTCATTTAATGTTTCAGAAATGTTTTCACCTGAATTTCTTGCAGTGCCTTTGTCAGTGTTGTATTTGATATCAAGCTGGGACACATAGTCTGCTAAACACCAATTTTCAAGTTGTTTTGGTCTTTTAGAATATCTTTTAATGGTATTATCTGCTTCAATATCTGTAGAATTTGAAGATAATTTTTCAAGAGATTCCTTAGACTTAAGTAGGAATGTTCTCTCTTCAGGCAAAGAAGTGTTAATGAAAACAACATCCCTTGAGGCTTTTGTCAATGGCTGTTGTAAAAGTAAGTAGCAGGCTTCCTGGGCACTAACCTCAACACTATTCAAGAATTTATTTCCAATATGTCTAACCTGTTGTCGGAGATCCATATTTCCTCTTCTAGCTTCTTTACATGCCTCATTCATAAGAATACTCATTCCTCTCTGTGCTTTACTAATATATGAAACTATATATACAGCACATGCATATGGATCCAATACAAATTGTAAGTCATGGTTTGCACCCCAAGCGTTTAGAATAGGTTTCATGTATGCATTAATTCTAACCTCACTTAATTTTCTTTTCAGAAAAACCTTTGGACCACTCAATGAGCTTTGGACTGCTTTGATGTAATCATCCTTGCTTACTTTGATCTCAGTAAGGAAATCATCTACCGTAATATTTGTTTCCTTCAACTCATCCAATTTCTTTTGTATTTTGACAAATAAATCTTTGTAATTTTGCTTTTCTTTACAGTCATTTAACGGTTCCAATATAGTTGTGCTTTTCATTGGAGGAATGGGAAAACCAAATCTACAAATAGATTTCTGTTTCTTTCTACAAGACTTGGAATGTTTATGTATCTGTAGTTCTACAAGTTGTTGATCTGGATTTTTCTCACAAGATACATACTTATCTATGAAGGATGTTACTTCATCTAATGAACTTTCATGATATCTAGGAGCCTTTTCAATCCATATTAACATGTGGATGTGAGGTGAACCTCTTTGTTGGAATTCAACACGATAAAAGTAATCTATTATTTTTCCTAATGGGTCATGGGGACTTTTAAGTACAGTGTTTATGAATTCTTGTACTCGGTTGTCAAAATACCTTACACATGTAACTGGATCTTTTTGCACAAGTTTTGTTTTATCAATCCAAGTCAAGTTATCCAATTCTTCCACAGACATTGTTTTTCCATCATTTATCTGAGAGAGCATATTTAGTAGATCATGCCATCTGGTATCTGCCGACGAAAGAGATGTAAACCAAGTAGGTAATCCTAGTTGTCTAATCATTGCAAAAACATCTTTTTTACGGGCTTCAAAATATGGTGGTGAATTCCTTAAACTTCTGAAAATATAAAATCCCTCATCCAATCTCACAACACCTTTAAGATGATTTGTATCAAGCATTTGTGAGGCAGTAAATGTTTTACCTTCTGTTTTACATCTACGCAAAGCAAGATGGACTTTATCAGAAATTTGTTTCAGTTGAACTTTCTTTAACTTAAAGAAGATATTGGGAATATTTGATGCTACTCTGCGATCAATATGCCTCAGTTCTAGCTTGCATGTATCACTATAGTGAATGTGAACATGTTTTTTATCATTTGGACTTCTTCTCTGTCCACAGAAAATTGTAGGAAAAGACAAATATTCTGCATCAGGATCTTGATAAAGGCTGAGTGGTGTTTGACCCTCACCTGGAGCAAAAGTATAAGCGTTGTCTTTATTTGGGTCTGCAGCATCCAGCATAGTGTCACTATTACCAATAACCTTTTCTGTCTCGTCAACTTCACTAAAGTGATCAGAGTCATAATTCACATCATCATTACAATCTAATTCTTCACTTACGCTTTCACCTGTCATTCCAAAGAACTCTTTTACTGTATCACTACAATCTGAAGTAATTGATTGCATCCAGTCATCATCTACTTTAACACCAGATTCTTTATACAGTACACTATGGTTCACTAACCAATGAAGAGCACTTAAAACATGCAGAGGTCTAATATTTTCAGTGAAATCACATTTATTATATGAAAGTTTCTTCTTAAGTTTAACAGGTATTGTATAGTGACTATCTAATGTTCTTGGTAAACTGTGTATAACAGGCTGAATGTCAACCGGGACATTGACAACATTCCCTTTGATGGACAACTGACCTCCTCTTGGTAATTCTCTAATCTGCATAAATGGGATTCTCAAAGAAACTAATCTTTCCTCTAGCTGATGTAAATTCAGTTCCTTTGGCAGTACAGGAAATGCATTTTGATTGAAAACAGACATTGGAGGGACTTTGTTAAGTTTAATTTTTTCATAGCATGTTTTACACAGCCATTCACAATCATCAACAGAGATGTAATTTGTAGAAAATTTTTTAACT